>CATIWR010688736.1:0-44132 GCA_949677035.1 Omphalea diandra | reverse complement strand
CTTGTATCACACACACAGAGAGAGCATATATATATATATATATATATATATATATATATATATATATATATATATATATATATATATATATATATATATATGTGAAATTGTTGGCTCTCTCCTCAATTTGTGTCTATCACGAATGGCTTATTTCCACTATTGCACTTTTCCTATGTGGATTTGACTTTCATTAATATATGGAGCATATTTGGGCGAGAAGAAGATACAGAAAGCAGAACAGCAATAGATGGAATAGAATAAAAGGACACAAAAAAGAAAACGAGAAGGGAAAACAGCACGCTGGTGAACTTATTTTCTTTTAAATTAGTTTATTAGATTCTAAAGTTGTGGTTACTTCATAGGTCTTTGCGGCTCACTGTTAAGAAAAATTTGTTCCCCTCAAGTAAATACTCCTCCAAATAATATTAAATGTGACCAACACATAACTATTGTTACATTACAAAATTAGTTTATAATTTTAACAGACAACTTCATAATATTATCATAAAACAATATGTTAAATAACTTCTGCATGAAACCATTACATAATGAATTAATAAACTTATACTCAACAAATAAGTTATAAACTTTATAAGTTTTTTGTTTTCAAAGCAAAAGATATAGTGTACTATACAGATAATGTTTACAAATTGAAATGTTATCTGTATATTTTAAATTTATAGTTAGGTGTTAATGGATTTTAATTTACTAAGTAAATGAATTTATAAAAATTTAAATATTAAAATGAAAACCATAAACAAATTTATCAACACAATAAGGGATATTGAATTTACTTAATAAAATATAGCAGAATTAATTAGTACAAAACAATTATGTTTATTTTTCGATTTTTGTCTAAATTCTACATGTTATAAAGGAAATTTAGTCTTTTATATGTACTGATAATTTTATTTGCAAACTACATTGTAAACTTCACACCATTGTTGGGTGATATTGTAAAATGCAAAATTAAGTCTTAAGATTAATTCGAATAATATTATTAACGTGAGGGTACTTAAGTCTCTCATGTGCCAAGCAATATTACATTTTACATATCTTGCATTAGTAGATTAAAGCCAAGTCATTTTAGGAAAATAATCAGAATATCATGTTACCGCAAACATATAAATTTTATTTTTTGATACTAATATCGGTTTACTCTAAAATTTTGTGACTTAAGTTTTTATCATTCACATTGGTTTTTAGAGTACAACTGTGTTTATGAAACTCGAATTGTAAACAACTTTGTTGTAGTATGAAAATAATTAAAAGATATTATTCCACAATGCCTGCCATTTTGCGGGTAATTTTATCGAAATTTATATCTTAAAAAATTAGTGACTTTGGTGGTTCTCACATAACAAACAATTTATAAGTTTATTATGTGAAAATTTGGCATCTATAAGTTTTTGGATCTAGCAGATTGAAAAATAGGAATAATATAGTGATATTATTTCATTACAATGTGGATCTAATAAACTTATTTTACGAATGCATTTAAATTATTATTTCCACATAATATAAACCAAAATACTTTTCTAACTCAAAATTATATTACAATAGACTGGTATTTAATAAATCTAAAATATCTTTCTATATAACAATCCCAATAGAAAATATTTTCATTTTTAATCTCTTATCAAGAGAATTAGTCTAAAAGAAAACAAATTTAAAATCATTAATTAATATAGTCAATTCAAAATCCATAATATTCTAAATATATTAATTCACCAAAACTTAGTATTGACAGAAGTATTTATAAAATGATTCTCATAAATGATCTTTTAATTTATAATTTGTCTAAAATATATTTAATCACTCACCAAACTTTAAAATCACAATAATCATCTCATAAAATAATTCTGAAAAACTGATCTTAAACTTAAAAATCAATACAAGGGATACATACATAAATATTAATGTAAAATGAAATATATGGTTCAAAATTTATCTACTCACTTGAATTGTAGGGCACCTTTCACTATGATTACTAATTTTGATTTCAATAGCTACTATAGCTATTCACCGCATAATCATATATATAAATATAAATTAAAAATTACTTTCATTCATCTCCTTATAATCCTGATCCAATTCTACTCTAATTATTATAATTCTATTTAGTTTCCCTATCTATATAAGTTAGTTAATTCTATCAAAATTTTGGCAGAATCTTCTTTGTAATTTGAACTATTTTCATTGTAAAAATGAGTCTAATTCCTATAAAAAATTACAACACACAATGTTTCTTCGGGCCTCCAATTATTCAATATGTTTTCCACTTCAATGGTCCATAATTTCAATTAATTTAAAATAAATATTTAAACTTCTTAATTCATTATCTTATGCATAATTCCCAAGTAAATCTCCAATTTTCAATGTTAATCTCATAAATTCTATTAAATAAACTTATTTTCATTAATTCATCTAAACTTTATAATCAAGTTCAATAATTTCATTTAATCTCAACTAATTCTCTAATATTCATCACTTAATCCAAAATTTCTATGTTGATCACAATATCCTTCAATAACATCCATAGTAATCATTACTTATTATTAATATATTTAAATCTAATTAAATTCTCCAATTTATAAACCTTTCTCTAACTATCATTTAATCCCTATTTAACTTAATTAGTCTCATAATTATTCCATAAAATACCTCTATAATTTTACAATTCTTAATAACTGTACTAATTTCAATTAACTTTTATAAGTATAATATACTTCCTTAATTCTCATAATTTAATCAAAATTACCGTTAAACCTTATTTGGTCATTCCACTAATAAATTAATATCATCACATATCTATCTAGTTAAATTTCATGTCATTAAATGTCTAATAAATATTAATTTCATAAATTTGGACTTAAATCTCAGTTAAATTAAAATAAATAAAAATTTATAAAATCTCACTAGAGCATCTATAAATTATGAAAATTACACCAATGCGACTAGGATGAAGAGGAGCATGTTTTGTCTAGCTTCGCCTCCCAAACCTCGTCAACGCCACTGACAGAACTACCACCAATGGTGGCTAGAGGTTGTCGCCGACAAAGATTGAGAAAACAACCAAAATCATCTAATAGATCGTCTTTCTAGGAATTAGTAGGAGCATACACCATCACCGTATTAGCTGTTGTTTGCCTAGAATCACCCAAAAACTGAATTTTGATTGAAACTTTCACCGACCGCTGCATCACCGTCCACCCTTCGTTCTTCAAGAATCAAGTGGCCATGGAAAGTGAGTGTAGTCGACTTCCCAAAACAACTAAAATCACTTTGTAACGGCCTAAATTTAGGACCTCTTTTTATCCCATTAAATATTCCTCTAACTCAGATTGTCGAGTCTAGAAATCTAAAGCCCTAATTGAATATATCCTCAATTTATCCCTACATAAACTAGTAAGTGAAAGTAATGCGTATAAAACTCAGTAAGAGGATAAGTTAATGCATATGGATTTACTTTTTTATATTATTTATAAGTATATCAAATCTATACTTAAATAATTAATATAATATCAAAAATTCATTAAGTTGGATAATAAGTAAAATTTTCAAAATTCTTTTGAATGTCAATGTGAAATCATAATGAGATATAAGTAAAATATCTCATTATACAAATCTCAGTTTTATAAAATTATGAAAGTTTTAATATTTTATGCTAGTATGTCAGAAACAATGCAAAGCAACTTATGAAATTGGATAATTTACCTTTAATACTTTTTATTTCTCTTGCAAAAATAAATAAATGAAACAAATATAATCATAATATTTGAAAGGAATATGGTAAATGTATTATGAATATGTGTTATTCAACATTATCAAATTTCTAATAACCATAAAGGTTATGAAACAAATCATCTTATTATGATGCCTGTAGATTTTTATAGAATTATATATGAAAGAGTGTTGGACGATTTTTGAAATGGGACAATTTTGCATCTACAAGTTTGTGTCTCTTCAATAAAAAAAATAAGGCATAGTATTAGCAAAAAATGCGAGAAAATGTATTATATATATGGGGGCTCCAAGATAATGTAATTGCAGTATGAAGGAATTGACTGATTTGCATTTACTTTGTAAATTTGTAATTGCGAAATTTGTTCTAAAATATATATTAATGCATTATACGCCAAAATGAGGTTAATTATCTCACAATAATTTGGCGAAGCTTTTCCACAAAATTTACTTCACTACCATAAGTCGGCAAAGGAGAAACAAAACTGCAACAAAGGGGTTGTTTGTATAATTACACGAAAATGAAAAAAATTTTAGAATAGATCATTGGTTCATTTCAGTTTAATATTGTCATAAAAAAAATATATCTATATAATCAACAGAGCAAATTTAATAAAACATAAAACTTGATTAAAATATTTCAACTTAAAATGATATCGTTTTGTGAGTAAAATTAAATTTTTATAATTATACATTAGATGGCATGTAAATTAATAAGTTAGAACCAATAAGATGAACTGGAATGATTTCAACAATTTTGTTCTAAAACATTTAATAATTCATTGAACTATGCATTTTTTGTTTTTGTTTTTGTTTTTTTTTTTTTGAGTAATTCAGTTAGGTTTCATGTATTAGACATTGAAATCGAAATACTTGAATTTTGTTGTCTAATTTTTATGTTAAATATTGAAATAATATTGATTACTATACTAAATCTTACTTTTTAGTTTGTAAGTATTACTCATTTATATATTTCAAAAACATGTAAAAATTAATCTATTTAATAGTAATAACTAATGACAAGATTATAACACTTCATCGGTTCAATTGCAAACAATACCTCATCACTACTGCACATTAAATGCAGAAAAGGAGAGTTACTTGTCAAATCTCATCAATTTGTTCACTCCAAGTGTTATATATTGTAATTTCATATTCATGTGTACTTTGCCACTCCCAGCATTATATATGGAAAGCGACTCACATACCTATGAGAGGGGAAAAATTATTTTGAGTATGCACCAAGCTTGCTTCAAGAATGAATGTTCATATGGAATATTAAATTTCAGAGCCATCCATTTGTGTTTAACTATCTCTAACATTATATATCCTTTATAATAACTATAATCATAAATGTAACTTTATAGCATAAAATAACTATAACTACAGAAATTAAGAATATAAAAATATAATAATTTCATGTTTCTCATTTCATATAAATGTTTTTTCCAAGGCAAATACAGAAGTAAGGCACACTACTACATCTCAGTTGGAAATTTTGAAACAAAGGACTAATGGCTTTCAAAAGAAAACAGAGGGCATGAAAATAAGATTACAGATTGAGAACATAAAATTTACCACTCCATAATCATCCATTATAGAAATATGTACAAGAAAGATTACAGGCTTTATAGTTCGTCTCTTCATATTGTAACTATCCTCTGACACTAACTTGATGCAGATATTACATCAAACCAAAGCTTATATACTAAAAAGATGTTTCATATTCAATAACTAATACTCACCTTACCTTATGTACAACCAAGAATGGCCTGTCCATAATACATTAACTACCAACGCTTGTTCAAACAGAAGAATAAAATTTCATTTATAAAATCTCATGTCTCCAACACTCTTCCTTAAGATTTTGTAACAGAGTTAAATGAAATTAAATCTTGCAATCAAATAAATTAACATCTTCAAAGCTGCAGCTTTTTCTTCAACACTTCCTTCTTTAAGTATGACAAGATATTCAAGTCTTCATAATACAAATGTAGAGCTACTATCTTGGAGCATTCTCCTCAATGACAAAAAAGCTCCTATTGAATATAACAAGTCAAACATCTTAATTGCGAAAATTTATGGCTGCACAAATTTCAAGTAACATCTTAACTAAAAAAACCAAATTTATCCATGGTTTATCATCTGAAACAATAATTTGAAGCAACTATTTTAAATGTAGCAATTTTATCGGACATGGTTCAAGTGGAAAATGGAGTACAGACATGCTCTAGGTCCCAAATATCATTCATTTTAGTGTCCTTCAAATATCTGTCTAAATACGTGACGATTGTAACCAAATTGTCAGGGTTGAGACATGGCGGTCTTGTCCATTGTTTCAAGTTTTTTTTTTTTTTTTTGACTTAGAAGTCCCTATTTATTTTTTAAAATTGTGGATTTGTAACATGGCGATCAAATTATAAAAAGTTAAAGATGTGTTGGTGTGATTCAAAGAAGCTTGAAATAATGACTGAAAAACCTAATAAACAAAAACATGATTGACACATGAATTTTTTAAGTTAATATAAATAAATGATAATGATAGAAATCTGGACAACCGAGCAACAATTTCATGAAGAATCATTATTATCATTTCAAAAGAACAGGATCTTGGCTATGAAAAGAAAAGATAGGGCATAAACATGAACATAAGAATGCACATGAGAGAAATGCATTTTCATGAATTGTAGACATATTTATAAAAACAATTATCATTCACAAGTTTTTGTATTTTCTTCATTATGTTCAACCGACAAGTGTTTCATAAACTTGTTTCGCACTACTGCCAACCATCCATTTTTGTATACTAAAACATGTTTCATCTACAACAACTAATACCCATAGAACATTATTTTCAACCATACTTCATCTAATAAAAATAAGGATATCCATACCTTATCAACTAAAACAAGAAAATAAATCAGAAAAATCCTTACATCACTAACTGTCTCACATAAAAACTTCATTATACTCAACTCAACATCATAACAAGATAAGCGGTTGCATAGAATATGTACTTTGTAATATTTATTGAGATAACCAAATAGTGGGGAATTTTGTAAAATAATTCCTTACCTCCGTGAACCACAACACTCCTGGTGTTCACTCCTTGTCGATGGTGTGATTTAGTAACGTATTTCTGTACACACGTAAAAATTTGGTCTCTTAATTTGTTAAGAGGATGTGTCATGATCCACGCTAATAAATTCGATTTATTGTCATTACCAATTGATTTCGTAAGTTGCAATAAACAAAATTAATGAATTAAATATGACGTCAGTGAATTCCATGCCACATAACAAATGCTTTATTTATTCTCTATAACTCGACGCATGACACAGACAAACACAATAGAATAATAAAAGGAGACAAAATGCACCATTATTTCGCATGTGTAATAATGCTGGAAATGGGGTAAGGTAAGTGAAGTATTGTGCTTAGATATCAGATTGTTATGTATTACCAACTACTTTAATCAAGAATGATTGGAGCAAGGGATATATCCCTCGCGTAAATGGCAACGGAGCATCATCCCTTAACAAAAGCTTGAATTGTGCGACCATTAAAGATTGGCAAATAGCATAGTAGTAAATGAGGGGGGGAAATGCAATTGCAAACGCATGAAAGCAACAAGGCAGTTCAGTGTGGATGAACTAAGTAAGGGTAAATTCGTACAATATTTTTGGCATGCAAGCAACAAGGCAGTTCAGTGTGGATGAACTACGTAAGGGTAAATTCGTACAACATTTTTGGCATGCAAGATGCGACTGAAGAGAATTAGCCTTCTGGCTATCTAACAATTTAAGTTTCTTTTCACCCAAATCAATAACTACAAGAAACCAATGTGATTGGTCCTCATTGATAGGGACAACAATCTGAAAAATAAGTACACATAAGTAATATGATCCATAGTTTTTCTATTTATTAACTTCTCAGCACATATTGATATGACAACTTGAGATTGAATACCCGATCATATTTGCTCAAATTCCCATACAAATATTTGCATCGGTCGGCATACAGTCTAAACACATTCTAACTTATTTTTACAATTTTACTATTCATAAATTTTACAAGCTCTTCCAGTTGAACCTACAGTTTTAATGCCAGTATTTTAACTCGTCTTGAAATATCAAAGGAAAATATGATGTTCTAGAAATGTTTTGCATATTCCACTGTGACCGTGCATATGCATTGAGGAAAATAAACCAAGACCGAAAAAGATTTATCTTAGCCATTAAGCTCAATTATGTAATGATGTCCATGATTTTATATTTTACACTTCAGTAGATATAAAGGACATTAATATACTCACTGTGAAAGTCATGAGGAGGAACCATAGTGTGCACTCGTGCATCTGTTCCATAACTGACTACAACAGTAAATCAACAATAGTATCTACCACTTATTTTCAGTGGTAAACCATTTTGCAGCTAAGCATTGATATGTCACTTAATTTTAAAATAAAATAAACCATCAATAACATATATAATTTAAATATATATATATTGAGCTAGAAATATGACCATAACACCGTAACACATTACAATCTTGTTTGGTTAAAAAGCAATTCTTGGTCTGAACAATGTACTATTCGAAAGCATGGCACAAACACAGTTAAAAATCAAATTCCATCAAACTGTATTACACTCATCGTTATACCTACTAACTAAATTATAAAACCTGTAATGGTAAGGCAATATAAATATACCTTGGCGGATTCTTATTAACAATCACATACTTCCAAATGCTAGTATGTGGTAACATCTAACTGGACAAATACTGAAGGTAATGCATCCCTAGCACGATTTCACAGATACAAGTTAGCGAAAATTCACACACATCAGGGGAGAGTAAATTTATGAACAAGACAAATTTCTTCTTACACTTGCCTTATTATAAAATAGATTCTATTTATACTTTCATATAACGAAGATTTTTAACTCAATTTTTTTTACTATCTAATATGCTTACAATATCCAATGCAAAAGCCAATATGGTCTTATAAGCAAATTGTCGATTGTGACTTTCTTTTTTTTTTCAAAAACCAAAGTTCTGTAAGACCATCTACTGCACACTATTACAAGTTCTTGTAGAGGATAGTGGCTTTTGTCATTAAGACCATATTGGCTTCAAATGGGTGTAGTGTAAAATGCAGCTACTACTCAAGAACAGGTAAGGAATACAAGAAGTCAAGCATAAGCAACCAAGTTAGTAAGTGTACATAAATTGCATCACAATTAGAACATGTTAACAACGATATAGAAATGAGTCAAATGTGGATGAACTTTAAGGATATAAGGGGGCAATGAAAGATATGAAGATTTGAATTGTGATTCTACTGATGGAATGTAGAGTATTACTCCTATAAGTTTTAGGGTAGTTTTTTCTTCATTCAAACTAGTCTTGTTTATGCTTTTAATATGATACGTTTTAGGAATTTATTATACACACACACACACACACATATATATATATATATAGATATATGATCTTTATGTTATGGTTTTCAACTTTTGAGTCCTACAAATTGCAAAACATAATCTAACAACTCTATGCAGGGTCTCATTTCTAATTTTACCTATATTCACAAATTAAGATGTTGTTTATTTATGGAAAGTTCTTATTCATATATATATATATATATATATATGCGCGATTTATGTTACAATGATAAGATGCTCTCTCAAAATGATAGCAAATTGTTTCTGCATTTTTGCCTTATGCCTTGGCTGATAAAAGACAAAATCCCGTCTTAACTGTGCCTGTAGCTATTGACTACCTTTATGATGGTAATGCCGAGTTACTTGGACATTAACTTATAGGTTAATATTGGAACTAATTGAAATCTACGAATCGCACATAGGTAAACCATGCGATTGTTACATTACCTTTACTTCAACTATGGACTTAGATTTATGTGGTTCACCATATTGATTTGGCACAACAATAGGGCTTTTCAGTCGTACACCTTTACTCTATCTAGAAGCTGGCCATAGACTTGGGCCATTATCTAAACTAACACCAGCAGCGGCCGACCATTTCTCACGCCTTGATCTTATGAAACGTCGACGCATGTCCTATAACAATACATCTGCATCAATATCACTGCATTTTATGGTCCAACAAAATTTCTCATGCTGACACAAATTTAATGGAATTTATAAGTACATCGTATCACTTCGATAGTTCGACTGAGTGCAAAGTTGATAAACTTAAACGATTAACACCTTTATCTCAGACATATAACTGCAATGTTTCATTATCACTATCTGAACTGTTCCTATTTCAAGATGTTCAAATGGGGCATGCCCAGCAACGTCGTGCATTGGCGAACTTGTGCGAGTAGTGCCATAAATGGTAGGGTCGCGAGCATAACAGTTGTTAAACCGAATGTCGACCATAGGGGAATCTTCAGCCAAATCAACAATAGTACAATTACCAAATGTGGCCCCACAACTATCATATACTTCAGCATATGGAGTCATGCTGGTGCGGCTGTCATTAAGTAAAAGACCTTGTGATGGTGCATTGCATTTCAGGTCCGAAGACAACCCAAGTGCCACATATTCTACATGTTCAATTGTAGCCCCAATTTAGAAAGGGGAAGCCACCTTTCATAACACTTGCACTGGCATACATATCACATGCAACATTCCTCTTGGCTCCCCTCTGTACCTGCCTTCTCATTAAGATGGCCTCATTCCCCATCATCATATGGCGAGACTGTCTCATAACCAAAATGGGATCGGAGCTTATGCAGGAACATTGTTTGCTGACTCAACTCAACATGTTGCCAAGACACAACATCCTCCAGCCTTGTCATTTTGGCACGTAAAGTGTTGTTCTCAACCATTTATGTGGTCAACAAATCATTCAAATGAGCAATAGAATATTCCACGACCACCAGCGCCAAATGAATTTCCCACACCATTATCGATTATAACATCAAGGATACTACTGTTCAAATAGGAATTTGCATAGTTTGTTAACACACACTGATAGGTAAATTATATAGTAACCCCACTAAACACTTACATATACACCATTATCATTTTTTAAAAAGGATAGACACACATAGACATATACTCTACACACCTTATTTACCCTCGACGGAAAATGCATTGTCGTTGAACCTGACACTTGCCGAACCAATTTAATCGGCCAATGCACATCAGTGAATCACCTAAATGTGAAGTATAATAGTCAACATAAATTATTGTCAATTAGAAATTTTTATCGTATTACTCAAATAAGGTAATTAATTACCTTCGAGGTGGACTTCAACCCTCCTAACTTAAACACTCTACTGACAACATTTTGTATTTTTTTATTGTCCCATCAACACACAAGGGCTAATGGACCTTGCCTGGTTATTTGTCACATTCCCTATTCTGATGTTATCAAAATACCATATTTGCAAAAGAAACTTACAAGTAAACATCCTATGTTAAGGCAATAATTCCAATAACTTTCAATAATAAATTGAAATTCATGAACCAAAAATATGTTACTTTTTATCTCAAAGTAACAAAATACATCCTCTAATAGCATGGGGCTTCCCCTCCACGGTTGGACTAGCCTTCAAAAGTTATGTGCCTTCAATCAACTCATCGAACGTGTACATGCACCAGTTTAGCTTGGAAAAAACTTCCAAATCATTTACAATTGAATACAATGCTCTACTTAAAAAACTGCTAGAAGTTAGACGCAGAATTGCTACAATTTTATGCAACGTAAACTTTACCTTGAACTCTGGCCCTTATCCAATATTGACTAATTCCTATCCGAAGCCTGCAACGGTAACTCTTCCGTCCCCTAAATTGTACTTTTCTTGTGATTTGCACTCCAATCCAATAAACTTATACCAACTCACCAAAGGGCAGTCCAAGAATATCATGGACCGTAGTAAGAGAGTGTCATGGACCCCTCGTATAAGTGAAGTTGTTTACTATCAACATCAAATGCATTCACTAGTGCTTTGATTAGTCAAAGCCTCAACTAATGTGACTTTATGGTCAATAAGCCACCAAATACAAGTAAGTTTGCATCATTTACCTTCTTATCCATTATCTCTACAATGATGTCTCCAAATCATTCCACTCGACATCTACTTTCAATATATGAATGCACATACATAAAATTTGTTAATGCTGCATGCATATAGAGAATGCCATGGAAAAAATGATAAATACTACAAACACGACCCATACCTTTCCCATACCACCAACATTAGCTGAAGATCCATAGGGTTCCCCAATCATTCCTTTCCCTTTTGTCCATCCGATTACTCTTCTGGGAAGACCTCCTTCCCTCCCCCAAATAAATAACATCTGAATTGTCCTGAAAAAACACGTCAATTCCATAAATAAGCAAATATCATATACAGTGTTATAACCTTCAAATAATAGAAGGTGTTTTGCAATTTATGTTACACAAGGATAAGCTCATCAATCCAACAATATATTCAAACTCAATTTTACATGTCCAATATTCCTGTAATGATTATAAATACTAATAATAGAAACTCTTAGTTCCATCCCATGCACGCAAGGGGTCATACTCAACAGATAAACCTAAATATAACAATCATAGTAAGAGATATCAAATGAGTTGCATATATCACTAATTAAATTTATAAACCCATTTATGATACTATTACACAATGCCTTAGTTTGTTTCAATGTATTAATTTCCAACACATAATTCTCCCATTACAAAGTATCACACCTTAGTAAAAAAAGGTTAAAAAAAAAAAATTAAAACACCAATTTTATTGACATACCTTCCAGGACATGTTATATGCAACCTTTGTACCCTCATCACTTGTCTCCTCCAAAACAGCCGCAGAATCTCTACAAAATAACTTTATATTCAGAACTTTTTTAAATTGTGTGATATTATTACTATATTGCATCAAAGTTCACATGTAGTCCTACACAGGAAACTATGGATGCATGAACGACTTGATGCTTTGGCTCATGACCATTTTAGCAAATCACAACATTACAAAGTTTAATGATTTAGTTGGCCTCAAATGATAAACACTTTTTACAATTTCAATTTCGAACTTTCCATCTTAAGCTATTCCATGGGATAATCAATATTTGTGTGTTACTTTTCCATGTATAAATCGCAGATCTATTACACAATCAATGGGTGCAGACCTCATATATAATCAATTCGCGGGATTAAATGTTTATAAAATTATGCTACAATAAATACATAAACGACAATGTACGCAATAGCAGGCCGACGTATTGGCCTATCCTTGTCATCACACATACTCCTTTTCGCCCTTGCCATGTTCTCAATTGATCCTCTAGTACTCTTTCTCTTCCTACTTATTTCCATCTCAACAATAAAAAGAAATCTCAAATGTAATTCGTGTTTAATATTTTTGCATGATATTATAGTTGTTCATGAAGAAACTTTATCTTCAAAGGTATCAAAGTAATAAATACAAATTCCTAAATCAATTATGTTGTAATAAAAAAAATGCATGAAAACTTATACTACTAAGCTTAATATTCTATAGTCTATCCATGTATGACACTTAAAGATTACCAGCTGCAGTGAAAATAAGCCACAAAATTATTATCTCAAACATCAATTGAAATGTTATGTGCTTTCGTATGATAATGTCAGTTGAAGCTCCACTATACTTAAAATTTTATTTTCTGCAGCATCAAAATTATTATTAATTCATTCATGAGGGTACATATCCATTATTACCATGTATTAAACCTTCATTATATAAGAGTTCCTTCTATAAGTAAACACTGGAATAACCTACTTCCAGGCAACAAATAGCTAATAAAAAATATAAACCTAGATTGAGGGAAACTAGAACTAGTGAGACACTCTCATAGCAACCCAAATCAACCAAGGATGACAACATACATTCTCACCATGTGTTTAAAGTTCAAACAACTCAATTTCGAAGCTATTTCATGTCTCCATTTTTTTGTTATGATTTAGTCCTTTATCTTTTGCTACAGTCTCTTACTTTCAAAATGTATCAGTTCTTTGTTTGTTAACCTTCAATAATTCTAACTCCTAATTAGTTGTTCATAAGCAATAGTCTTTTAGGAATATTAACATACTACCTATGGTTTGCCAAAAGTAAAGCATCATAGTGCGGTATAAATTTTTCAGTAAATTCATTACATGGAAGTTTTCAGCAATTTTGCACTGATGCCATATGTTCTTACTGGTGGATGAAATTTAGAACTACTTTATCTCGGTTGTAACTAAATCTTTCAAGCAAAAAGTATCTATTTGGAATTTCACTGCTATATGTTGAATGCTGCATGCTTTACAAACTATAGCCAATATACTAATTCTCTTGGCCAATAGGATTTCTTTGTTTAGTCTTCCTTATTGAATTAGGATAATTGTTAGCTATTTAGTAGGGTACCAAACACCTTATGGCTGAATACACATTAAGGTTGTAAGGCTATAAATAGCCCCATTGGGCCATTAATGAAAAATAAATGATTATTCCGTTTGGCTTAAAGCTTTTTGTGAGATTGATTTTTTTTTTTTTTTGAGTTCTTAAAATGACTTAGTGAGATTGTTGAGTGGAAGTTTAATAATTTCGCAAATTATTTTATTCTAATTTTAAATTGGTTTTATTAATTTAGGGTTTGAATTAGTATAACTTTAAATTTTTATAGGTTGCTAGAAATAGGTTTTTCAGAGATCTAGTTGAGATTTGAAGATTAAAATTATTACACTTGATTCTTGAATAGACTTGGGACTTGTATTGACTATACAGGTAAGGATAAATTCAACCTTGTTCATATCAATCATTGAAGAATATCCATAAAGAAAGTAGAACTATGATTTTGAAGCTTGGTCAATATGTAGTTGTTAATAGTGTTGAGAATTGATTTCATACGTACTCTAAATCATAATATTACTATCAAAAAAATTAGGATGTATAATGAATGCCTCTATATGGGTTGCACAGTTCAAGAGAGTTTATCTCAAATAAATGTGTGTGTATGTGTGTGTCTATATATATATATAGGGTAATGACAAGTAATAAAAAATAAGAACAAGTGTGAAAATAATGAAGAATCAAAATAACCAATTTATAGAGGTTCGACTTAATCTGCCTACGTCCTCTTCTCTAGTATTCCCACTAGAGCCTTTCACTATCTAGATAGTTTATAGGTGCTATAGGGCAATGACAAGTAATAAAAAATAAGAACAAGTGCAAAAGTAATGAAGAATCAAGACAACCAATTTATAGAGATTTGACACAATATGTCTACGTCCTTTCCTTTAGTATTCCCACTAGAGTCTTTCACTATCTAGATAGCTTGCAGGTGCTGTCAACTACCTTTATGACAGTAGTTTTTGGGCACTACCAAGTCATTACAAGTAGACTTATGGGTGCTACTAAGACTATTTCCTAAAGTAGTTTACAAGTACTTCCTTAAACCTTTCATGGAGTATGATTTTAGATCTCTTAAGATCTCCTAACCAAAAGTTTTCTCTAACAAAATTATGATTTAGAAAGTTAAGAAAAACTCTCTCACTCAATCAATAAACAATTCAGAATACATTTACAAGGTATGCATGATTTGGTTGATACTTTTGAGAAAAAGTCTGAAAGCTTGTTCTTCAAACTATGTTTTTAAAGATAATTCTTACAAGCGTTGACAAAGATCTTCTCCTGTAAGCTAGATCACTCTCATTTCTCCCTTTTTATTCAAAGATAGCTTTCACTATAAAAGTACTCATTTTTTGAACCTTTTTTTCTTTTTTTTCTATTATGAGAGGGTCCTTTTATAAGTAATGACATGGAACTAGCCGCTAGAAAGAAGGTTGTCACTTTATGTCACTATAGTATACACTCAACGCCTGTTGGACATTCTCTACGCCTTTTATTCAGCCATCAATCAGGTGATTTTTAAATAAAATACAACTTCAACGGTCGTTGGTATTATCGAAATGCTCGTTAAAACTAACTATTAAAGAGAGATTGGTCTAGATGCTTCTCTTTTGACTTTTTCAATTGTTTATTCAAAAACTCTTCAACGGTTGTTAGTAATTCTTAATGCCTGTTGGAATTCAACTTCAACACTTGTTTAGAAATGAACAATCCCTATTACAAATTTCTAGAAAGATGTAAACTTGATGCTATGTTTTTCAAGATTTTCAACAGTACTTCAATAGTTGTTGGTGAACTTCCAATGCCTGTTGAAAATTATCTCAATGTCTGTTGCATTTTTTAAAGCGTTTCATTAGAGGGTCCAAAGATCTTAGCTCTGCCTGAGAACCTCTCCAACTTCCATTGGTAGAATCCAATGCCTGTGTCGAGATCTTGAGAATTTTGCTTAAATTAAGTCACTTAGTCCAATGCCTATTGAGATGTCAAGAGCCACGTTCATTGCAAAATTGTAACACCCATTATGAAGATCAACTTGCATAGCTCAAGTGATCGAGTCATCCAACACCTGTTGTGCTTGAGAAAAGTGTTGCTTAAGAGGTTTAGAAGACTTTACTCATACTTGAGTGTCATTTCAATGCCTGTTAAGATCCTTCAATGCTTGTTACTGGAGTCATAACACCTGTTGAAATATGGGAACACACGTTGGATTTGAATGCTTAGAGTTTTCACCATAACTCTCTCTCCAAACATCTTTGTTCAATAAATTGTTGTACCTGTAAGATTTTACATAAATAACTTAAACAAAATGTGTTAGTAATCATCAAAACAATCTAGGTTCACCATTCTCTTTAAGCTAGGTTTAACATTCTCAACCTTTTTTATGATGATAAACAATCTATCAAAGTTAATCAAACTTGCACAAATGAAAGTGTACATCATATAATAGAGTTGATTAGATTCGAACTCATCCTTAAGTCTATCAAAATATCAAACAATATGATGCACCACTAAGTGCACAAGTCATAACAATATGTTCATGTTACTCCCCTTTAATTTCATATTATATGTATAACAAGTTCTCATATCAATTTCTTTTCCCAAACAAGTTGACATATATACTCCCCTTTGTATATCAAGTCATTACCATGCACATGTTTTATTACTTCTTCTTCTTTACTATACTCATATACCTTTTACATATCATATTTTTCATTTGCCTTTTTATGTCTCTTCTTCTTATTTACGCATACATTTACCTTTTCCTTTACCTTTGGTATATCATCCTTCTCCCTATTTAGTATTACCTTCTCCTGAACTTTTTCCCCTTTGTCATTATCAAAAAGAAATATATAAGAATAATAATAGCAAAGGAATGGAATCAAATAACAATATAAATAAAAAGAGTTAACATTTTATTGCATTAAAATTATTATCCATTACATCAGCTATTTTTTAGAAAGAAAACAAAGACAAAAGAAATGAAATAAAGTAAATATGCAATATGAGGGAGTAGGGAAATTGGTTTGATTTAAGGGTTCTAGGGATGGTTTTAAGGTTTGTCTTTGGGCTCATTTATTGCATGTCTCTACATTTATATGGAAAAACGGGGATATGAAGACATTGCACATGAGTTCTGGTTGCAAGTTTAACCCTTCCACTATCCAATCCAAAGTCTGGTTGATGTCCTTCATGTCCCTTTGAAGTTTTTGCACTTCTGATATAAAGAGATAGTAAAAGATTCAATCCTTTGGACTACATTAGAAATAGTCTCCAGTTGCTCAAGAACCTTTCTCTTAAAGATAGTGAGAGATAGACTAGATGTAGCACGAACACTTGTTCTGATTCCTTCTATTGCTGCAACCCCTATTCTTAATTCTTCTTCAATGTCCTCATTTTCTTCTTCCTATTGATGAGTTTCTCCTTCCTCTAGTACTTTCTTAATTAGACCAAAGTCCAGTCTTTGTAAGATCCCCATGTTGAGAGGCATCTTCTCACTAATAGATTCATTGTGTGGCAGATTCTCTAACATATTGTTTTTCTCTTCCAGTTCATCCTTTGTTTGGGGAATGGCTTTCACATACTTAGTAATTCTTGTGATGTAGTGACCCACCACAAATTCATTGGCTTTGTTTACCTATCTGTCGATCCTTTATAATAAGAATAATAGAGTGTTGATATTTTGTTTGTTCTTCATACACCAAAGATAAAACAGGTTAGTGATTGTGCAATTATCTTTTACTGAGCTTTCCTATTTATATTCTATGTGATGAATTGATGGGCTATTCTTAAGGCTTGGCTTTTAATTTTTGATGCCTTGTTATTGTTGCTATTATAATTGCTCCGACCTTTTGTGATGGATTTTTAGAATTGGTTAACTTCAACCTTGAATATAGGAGGAAATCTGTTATCCCTAAGGTAGTAGCATCAAAGCATTTTTGCCAAATCATTTTAGCCTTAAGGTGTATTTCTTTCCAAAAAGTTTAAAATTGATCGAACCTTCTTGAGCATAGACATGGTAGTCACTGCCCAAAACTTTCAATGTGGTAAGGAACTCCATCATAAGCTTTAAATAGGGGGGTTCCTTAATGTGACAAAATAACTCCCATCCAATTCCCACCATAAGCTCTTCCACTTTTTCTACCAGGCCATATCTTTAAAGATCACTCCACTCAAAAAACTTTCCACCTCTTAGGTACCTCTTTAGCAGCCTTAAAGCCAAATCATTCTCTTTTTTAGTCTTGAGATGGAACTGTTTAAGCAAGGGAGAATATGTTCTATTTCTAACACTTTTCCTTTCCCTTTGGGTTCTGAAATAAGTTTTGATTTCTTGGATGATTATTGTGTTAAGGATGATTCTGCAGTTTGTTTCTTTTGCCGAGCAAGCATGGAGACCAAATTCTCCTCAGTCTTAAAGCTGGAGTAAGAGGGTTGAAGGTTTTTATAGACCGATTGCTTGTACCTCTTAGTTAAGTCTGGTTTGGGTGTTATTGATTGAATGTTTGAGGTTTGATGCAAGGGAATATATAGAAAAACTAATAGCAATAAAAGTTTGAGAGAAGAGAGAATAGAAGGCATAGTAAAACAAAAAGTAAACTGACTTTAGGGTTAGAGGGGGTTTATATAGAAGTTTAATGAGTTCTCATGTTTCTAAAATATGACCATTGGAAGTGTTTAACGATTGTTGGATATAACTGTTATCTTGCTCAAGTAAGTGTTCTTCATCCAATAATGGTGGCTACTTGCAATAGCCATTAGGTGAAGAAAAACGGTAATTGGAAATACACAATGATTATGGGGACTAATATAAGCAAAATGAGGAACTTACAAATAACATAATAGTTATTAGGAAACACATAATGATAGTTGGCCATGTTTTTCAAAACAAAATAAAGTTTAAAACAAAATTTTCAAAGATGCAGCCATTTTAAAAACTTAGCTGATGAATATTATTAATCAAACTCAATGATGCAGTCATGAATTCAATTAATATATGGACATTTTGATCAAGATTATACACAATTGAAATCTTTATCTTATTGAACCTAAAGACTTTAATGGTAATCAATTCAAGCAACATAATCAAGTATCTACTAACAATAATCATGTATAGATTAACAAAGGTGAAGAAGAATAAGAACCTATTGAAGTTAATCCAAAGTATTCCCATAAATCATACCAAGTTCTCTTTTAATAAATTGCATCCTTCCATCATAAAGAGGTTTAGTAAAAATATTTACCAATTGATGATTAGTATCAACAAATTCTAACACAATATTATCATTATACGTGTGATCCCTAAGAAAATGATGTTTAATGTCTATATGCTTACTCCTAGAATGTTGTATGGGATTCTTATACAAATTGATGGCACTAGTGTTATCACACTTAATAGTGACTTGATTTATAATTAATTTGTAATCAAAAAGTTGTTACTTCATCCATAAGATTTGAGCACAACAAAGGCTAGCTATCGTACACTCAGCTTTAGTAGTTAATAAAGCAACTGACAAAGTAATTGACATTTTGCTACTCTAAGACATTAAGCATTGATAAAGTAATTGGCATGTATCTGAAGTACTCTTTCTAAGATACACTGAGCAAAATCAACGTCAGAAAATGCATTTAATTCAAATAAGAACTCTTTGGATACCAAAGTCCTAAGTTGGGAGTACCAATTAGGTATTTGAGTATGTGTTTCACAACATGCAAATGAGACTCTTTAGGATTAGATTGATATCTAGCACACAAGCAAACACAAAACATAATATCAGACCTAGAGGCTATGAGATAGAGTAAACTCATAATCATATCTCTATACAGCTTTTGATCCACAGTCTTACAATGTTCATCCATGATTAGCTTGATGTTGGTGCTCATTAGAGTTTTGTACTTTTTCATGCCAAATCTTTTAATTAGTTCTTATGCATATTTGGCTTGGTTGATGAAGTTCCTTCTTTTCCTTATTTGATTTATAATTCAAGAAAGAATTAGAGTTCTCCCATTATGCTCATTTCAAACTCACTCTTCATAACTTTAGAAAAATCTTCACAAAAGCAAATGTTAATGGCACCAAATATAATATCATCTATATATATTTACACTAATAAAAGGTCTTCATTCTTTTCCTTAGAAAAGAAGGTTGTATCTAGCAAACCTTTAGAGAAACCTTTCTCTACTAGAAAGTTGCTCAACCTCTCATACCAAGCCCTTAGAGCTTGCTTTAATCCATATAGGGCTTTAGTGAGTTTGAACACATGGTTAGGCAAGTAATGGCCTTCAAACTAGCAAATTGTTTAACATATACTTCCTCATCAATATATCCATTAAGAAAAGTACTTTTGACATCCATTTGATATAATTTAAAATTCAAATGAGATATGAATATAAGCAAAGTCCTAATAGCTTTAAGTCTAGCTATTAGTGCAAAGATCTCATCAAAGTCAATTCCTTTTTCTTGGTTGTAGGAGTTTGCTACTAACTGAGCCTTGTTTCTAACAATAATCCATGCTCATCATGTTTATTTCTAAAGACCCATTTGGTTCTAATAACAGAAAAATTATGAAGTCTAGGAACTAAGGTCTACACATTATTCCTTTCAAATTGATTGATTGAGCTCATCTTACATAGTAAGTATCCAATGTTCATTTTAATGGCCTCATTTATGGTCTTAAGCTCTATGAAGGATACAAAAGCAAGATTAGTACATGCATTTCTAAAGGATGATCTAGCAATTGCCCAACTTGATGGATCACCAATGATGAGATCTCTTGAACGATCTTTCTTGAAAATTCAGTCCCTTTCTAGCTGAGTTTGCTCTTCATTTGGAGTAAAAAGATGTGGATCTATATTTCCTTCACTCCTTATGTCTTATGGCTTGTCCACATTCTTTCTTTCTCTTTCAATGTTAAGCTCACTCATAGGACCTGCAAGATCATCAACATCTTCTTCTTCTCTTGAAAAAGTGGGTCAGATTCATCGAATATAACATGCATATACTCCTCTACAATAATTTTTCTCTTATTGAAGACTCTATGCCCTTTGCTGGTAGTAAAGTGTCCAAGGAAAATTCCTTCATCAGATTTAGAGTCAATTTTGCTAAAGTTATTTTTAGTGTTTAGAATAAAACACTTGCAACCAAAGACTCTAAAGTATGCAATCTTAGGCTTTCTATTATTCCACAACTCATAGGGAGTTTCCTTTAACAAAGGTCTCACTAAGACTATTTAAGACATAGTGTAAAGTATTTACAACGTTAACCCAAAAATACTTAGAAAGATTGTACTCATTTAACATGGTTCTAGCCATTTCTTGAAGAGTTTTATTCTTCCTTTCTGCCACAACATGCTATTGTGGTGTTTTAGGAGTTGAGAAGTTGTATAAGATACCAGACTCATCATGAAAGCTATGAAACTTAGCATTCTCAAGCTTTCTTTCATAGTCACTTCTAATATAAGAGATTTTCAAATCCTTTTGATTTTGAACCAAGTATATATAGAGTATTCATCTACTATTATAAATGCTTAATACATGCCTCCCAAGTTAGAGTCTTTAGTGGGTCCAAATAAATCCATGTGAAGCAATTGCAAAGGTATAGAAGAACTTACCTTATTCTTAGCTTTGAATGAAGATTTGAATTTTTTTCCTTTTTGACATGCATCATAAACTCATTCCTTTGTGAACTTGATTTCAAGTAAACCTTCAACCAAGTTTCTTCTTTTTAGCTTATTAAGGAGTTTTATGCTAGCATGCCCTAGCCTCTTATGTCAAGTTTTACCTTCATCCAGTATAGAGACTAGACATTTTGCATTATGGTTAACGAGAGAATTTAAATCAATGACATAAATATTATGAATTCTCCTACCAATGAACAACATTTGGTTTTCACTCATTCTTGACACATAGCATGCTTATGGTTTAAACATAACTCTAAGGCCTTTATCATACAACTGACTTACACTTAGCAAGTTATGTTTGAGACCATCAATAAGCAATACTTTATCAAGGATAGGTGAATCATTATCCTTACCAACTTTACCTATGCCAATAATTTTGGCCCTTTCATAGTCTCCAAAAGACATGTTTCCAAGTCCTTTTATTTTCTCCAATTGTGTGAAGAACTTCCTTTCTCCTGTCATGTACTTTGAACATCCACTAGCAAGATACCACTCTTGATCTCCAACTTAGGATTTCAAGCACATCTACAAAACAAAGAGAATTATGTCTTAGGTACCTAAACTTTCTTAAGTCCTTAAAGGTTAGCTCTTACCATTTGTTTGTCATATCTTCTAGCATGGCAGTGATAGGTAATGTGGGCATATATACCATAGTAAAAATAATTCTAATCAAAGTGAGCTAGTTCCCTATTTCTAGGTGGAACATGCATATAGTGTTTGTGAGACTTATAACTCCTTTGAGCCATATTTCTGAGAGTGTTTCTCATATGAAGAATTCTCTAATGTGATGTGTATCTATATACATGGTTATGCCAATTTTTGTGCCTTTGGACATTTTACTCTTAGGCTTGTATGAACGATTCATATAGGCATAATTTGCTTTAAGATGAGCATATCTTAGTTATGTGTGAATATGTTGTGACTTAACCTTTGTATCATTTATCTTGGCATTTCCCTTCTTAGGAACTTTTGGCATTCTAATGGAGTTAGGTATACTAACTTCCTTAACCTTAACAAAGATTGTTTTGAAAGTAAAAGTAGCAATAGAAATAAAGTTATTATATCCTAATCCATGCTTAATGGATAGGCTCATTTGAATCTCAAGGATGGAGTCTAACTTCTTATTTCCTTTGGTGAATTTGTTGAGGTTATCCTTAAGCTTATAATTCTCAATTGTAAGAGACTCAACCTCCTTAGCCAGAGTTTCTTGACTCTCAGCACAATCTTTTAAAGATTTGTTCTCTTTCTTAAGAGAGGAGATGCTAGACTTGAGAGTCTCAACTTTCAAATTGGTGATAATAGAATATAATTCATCTCTAAAGTAGGAATCAAAAAGATTTACCTCTTGGTCACCATCGTTGTCACTATCATCATTGGAGGAGTACTAACTTAAGGACTCATCTGATTTTTCCTCAGTTGCTATTAAATAAAGGTTGGCCAACTTCTTTCTAGTTTCCTCCTCATCAGGTTTAAAGTCACTAATGTCATCTTAAGTAGCTTTATACACTTCTTTTTCTTTCTTGGCAGGAAATTTGCTCTTTTTCAACTTGGGACAATTTGACTTTATATGCCTTCTCTCATCACATTCATAGTAAATGATTTGACTCTTGCTACTTTTCTTCTTGTATCTCTTTGCCCTTTTATTTTTTTGATTTGAGAGAAATCTCTTTACTTTATTTGTGATGAGGGTAGTTGCTCACTTTATTATTATCTTCATCATCACTAGAAGTAGAAGATGATGTTAACAAATAAGAAGTAGATAGGGATTCAGAGCGTACCTCTTTGGCTTTTAGTGCCAAATCATTCTTTCTCACACTAGTACTTTTAGTTGGTTTCTCAAGAGTGATTTAATACGCCAATAGCTTTCCCATGAGCTTATCCAGTGACAGAGCTTCTAGATTGTTTGCTTCCTTTATTGTTCTCTTCTTGACTTCCCACCTATCTTTATGAAGTGTTCTTAGAATCTTTGTTACCATGTCCTTATAGGAATAAGACTTTTCAAGAGTTTTGAGAGTGCCCACTATGTCAATAAACCTATTGTACATCTCAGTGATAGTTTCACTAGGTTGATATACAAATATTTCATACATGTATGTATCTATTTGTAACTTTTCTTCTTGACTTCACTAGTTCCTTCATGCTGAGTTTACAATATGTTCCATATTTCTTTACTGATGTACACATTTGCAACTTAATGTACTGAGATTTGTGGATTGCACAAAAAAGAACATGCATTGCTCATCTATTCTTCAAATTTGCCTTCTTCTCTTCAGTTGTCAATTCACTCTTGGACTATGGTACTAAAATATCTCTAATTAGTTTTTTTAGAACTTATCTTCCCTCTTCAGCAATGTCTTATAGATTTATGATTTCATTGCTAAGAAAGATCTTTTTACAATTTTTTTAGTACCCGTAGTCATCTCTTTTGAAGAAAAGTAGTTTGTGGATTGATTGTGATTTTTCATAACTTGCCATGATCTTTATTTTGAACACTTAAGCTTTGATGAAGAGACTAGCTCTAATACCAATTGTTATCCCTTAGTGCCCTAAAAGAAGGGGTTGAATAAGGTAATGATATGTAATAAAAAATAAGAACAAGTTAGAAAATAATGAAGAATCAAAATAACCAATTTATAAAGGTATAACACAACATGCCTACATTCTTTCCTCTCATATTCCCACTAGAGCCTTTCACTATCT
This sequence comes from Omphalea diandra, assembly GCA_949677035.1. Lineage (NCBI taxonomy): Eukaryota > Viridiplantae > Streptophyta > Magnoliopsida > Malpighiales > Euphorbiaceae > Omphalea > Omphalea diandra. Next base: position 19,610 of record CATIWR010688736.1, on the reverse strand, counting down.
AGATAGCTTACAAGTGTTATCAACTGCCTTTATAACAGTAGTTTCTAGGCACTACCAAGCTTTTATAAGTAGACTTACAGGTGCTATTAAGACCATTTTCCAAAATTGTTTACAGCTCCTACTTTAAAACCTTTCATAGAGTATGGTTTTAGAACTCCTAAGATCTCCTAACCAAAGGTTTTCTCAAAATTATAATTTAGAAAGTTGAGAAAAACTCTCTCACTTAAGCAATAAATAGTTTAGAATACGCTTACAATGTCTGCTTAATTTGGTTGAGAGTTTTGAGAGCGTTTGAAAGCTTATTCTTCAAATTTTGTTTTTGAAGATAACTTTTACAAGTTTTGACAAAGATTTTCTCTTATAAGCTAGATCACTTTTATTTCACCTTTTTTATTCAATGATAGCTTTCACTATAACATTACTCATTTTTTAAATGTTTTTCTTTTTTTGTTTTCGTTGTGAGAGAGTTCTTTTATAGGCAAGGACACAAAACTAGCTATTAGAAAGAAGGCTATCACTTTTATGTCAATAGAGTAGACACTTAACGCCTATTGTACATCATCAATCGGGTGATTTTCAAACAAATGCAACTTCAACGATCATTGGTACTATCGAAACACCTATTAGTAGTAATTGTTAAAGAGAGATTTGCCTAGATGCACCTCTTTTGAATTTTTCAACTGTTTATTCAACAACTCTTCAATGGTTGTTGGCAATTCTCAATACCTGTTGGAATTCAACTTCAACTTTTGTTAAGATATGAACAATGCTCATTGCAAATTTTCAGGAGGATGTGAACTTCATGTTATATTTTTCAAGATTTTCAACAGTACTTCAACGGTTGGGTGAACTTCCAATACCTGTTGAAAATGATCTCAATGCCTGTTGCATTTTTTAGTGTCTCGTTGGAGGGTCCAAAGATCTTAGCTTTACTTGGGAACTTCTCCAATGCCCGTGTCGAGATCTTGAGAATTTTGCTCAAATCAAGTCACTTGGTCTAACACCTACTACAAAAATGCAACATCTATTGAAATGTCAAGAGCCACGCTCATTGCAAAATTATAATGCCCATTACAAAGATCAACTTGCACAGCTCAAGTTATTAAGTCATGCAACCTATTGTGCTTAAGAAAAATGCTGGTTGAGAGGTCTGGAAGACTTTACTCATACTTGGGTGTCATTTCAATGCCTGCTAAGATCCTTCAACGCTAGTTGTTGGTGTCATGATGCTTGTTGAAATATGGCAACACCCGTTGGAATTGAATACTTAAAGTTTTCATCATAACTCTTTCTCCAAATATCTTTGTTCAATAAATTGATGTACCTGCAAAATTTTACACAAACAACTTGAACAAAGGTTAGCTTTTAGATGTGTTTGTAATTGTAGGTTCACTATTCTCCCTAAGCTAGGTTCAACATGTGTGTGTGTATGTGTTTTGAAGTGGCAAAATTTAGTTTTGTATATGTTGTTGCAGTAAATCATGGTTAAAATTTTACTTAACTCATTTAATAAAAGTTGTATATGTAATTGTCACACAAATTGTTATTATGGAAAAACTCTTTCAGATTTCACTTATTTGTATATGACATATATCTTTACTTTTATTAAAAAAATATTAAAATTGTTAAGTTACTACATGAATCACATTATTAAGGGAATAAATATGCAACTTATATATCATCCATCATCCAACATATTTTTAAATATTTCTCAATGTCCAAGACTTCTACTACTAATAGCAGAAACAATTAGATGGTAAAAACTTACTCTTGTAAATAAAAAAAAAGTTGTCGAATAATACTACTTCCTTTTTTCAATATAACTCATAGTAATACACTATTATGTATAGAAAACAACAAATAGATATTAAAAAAAATTAAATATGATATTCTAAATAGTAAACAATATGCTAAATTCACTATATTACATGTATCATTGACATTGAACTATTTACTTTAATATCATTCAATAAAATATAATAAACAATATACTACTCAAAATATATAATTTTACTTCAAAATCTCAAACAATTTTATACTAACTTCAAATTGTGTGAAATGTGAAAATACAGACTTGTTATGTTAATTTTTGGTGCTTGAGAAAATAACTTCATGTAAATAGACTTCAACGTTATAATTTAACACGTGTACATAAACTATAATACCAAAATAAAATGTTCAATTTACCCTATTTTTCAACAAAAAAAGTAATATATCTATATCATTAAATAAATAAATAATGTTAGGGGATCAAGTGGATCCACATTGAATGCAAATTAATGGGTATAAAAAGTCAATTATACTATTACAAGTATTGGAGGAAAATAGGATACTACTTATACCATTTCCCTCCTTACACTGGTTCTTTTATTTTTTTCACCACTTCCCTCCTTGCACTATTTTTATTTTTTTTGACCATTTCCATCTTTTTTTAAACCATTTATCTTTGTTGTTGCATCAATTCTACTTTCTTAATAATAATAATAATAATAGTAAATGGTATTTTCTTTCAATTCTTATTATAAATTTTTAACATTCAAGATTAAAAATCAATAAAAAAAATTTCTATGTTATTTTCTTTGATAATGGAAGATCAACAATAAAATTTTTTGATGTTATTTTTTGATAATGAAATTTTTTCTAGGTTGTTTTCTATGTTAGTTTATTTTTAAAAATTCTTCTATGTTATTTTAATTCTTATTGTGAAATTTTCTTTAACAGAATCAGAGAATTAGAATTTCAAAAAGTATAAATTATCAACGAATAGCATAATTTGATAGAATTATAATTATAATTTTTAAAATAAAATTTATTGATGAATAACTTTTTTGATATAAGCGAAAAATTTTAATTTTCAAAAATAAAACCTATCAATGAAAAGCATGTTTCAATAATAAAAAAAAATTAATTTCTATAAATAAAACCTATCAATAAATAACAAATTCAATAGAATTGAAAATTTTAAATTTTGAAAAATAAAATCTATCAACAAATTTCATAATTTGATCAAATCACAAAACTTCATTGAAAGAAAACCTATCACCGAATAGAATAGTTCGACATAATCAAAGAATTATAATTTTAAAAATATAATTTATTGACGAACAATATAGTTCGATCAAATTGAAAGATTTTATTTCTATAAATAAAATCTTTCAACGAATAACATAGTTCGACAAAATTGGAGAGTTATAATTTTGAAAAATATAATTTAATAATGAATAGCATCATTTGATAGAAGTAAAAAAATTATAATTTCAAAAAACAAAATTTATTGACGAATAACATAGTTCGATCATATCAAAAAATTTTATTTCTATTGAGAAATAGCATGGTTCAACAAAATTAAGAATTATAATATCAAAAAATATAATTTAATTGACAAATAGTATGATCTGATAGAATCAAAAAAATTATAATTTTAAAAAATAAAATTTATCGAAGAATAGTATAGTTCAGAAGAATATAAATTTTAATTTTAAAAAATAAAATTTTTCTACAAATAGCATAATTTGATAGAATAAAAAATTTTAGTTCATAAACATAAAATCCATCAACGAATGATAGAAGTAGAATGTTTTAATTTTCAAAAAAAAAAAATATATCGATGAATAGCATGGTTCGATAATCATAAATTTAATTTCTAGAAATAAAACCTATTGATGAACAACATATCCGGTAGAATAAAAAATTTTAAATTTTGAAAAATAAAATTTATTGACAAATTACATAATTCGATTAAATCGAAAAAAATTTATAAAATCTATTACCAAATAGCATAGTTCCACAAAATCAAAGAATTATAATTTCAAAAAATATAATTTATCGATGAGTAATGTAATTCAATCAAATAAAAAAAATTTATTTCTAAAAACAAAATCTATCAATGAATAGTATAGTTTAATAGAATCATAAATTTAATTTTCAAAAATAAAATCCACTAATGAATAGCATAGGTCGATAGAATAAAAAAATTATAATTTAAAAAGTATAAGTTATCGACAATGAACATGATTCGATAGAATTAAAAAATTATAATTTTAAAAAATAAAATTTATTAAAAAAATAGTATAGTTTGAAAGAATTAAAAATTTTATTTTTAAAAAATAATTTTTTTTAACAAATAGCATAGTTTGATAAAATTGAAAATTTTAGCTTCTAAAAATAAAATATATTAGCGAATAACATATTCAATAGAAGCAAAAAAATTTAATTTTAAAATTTAAACCTATTGACGAATCACATAAGTCGATATAATCGAGAAGTTAATCATCGATGAATAACATAATTCAATTGAATTGAAAAATCTTATTTCTAGGAATAACACCTATCAACGAATAACATAGTTAAATAAAATAAAAAATTTTAATTTTATAATTTATCAATGAATAGTATGATTAGATAGAATTGGAAATTTATAATTTTAAAAACTAAATTTTATTAAAGAATAGTGTAGTTCAAAAGAATAAAAATTTTTAATTTTAAAAAATAAAATTTTTAATAAATAGCATAGTTGGATAGAATTGAAAATTTTAATTTCTAAAAATAAAATTTATCAATGAATAACATATTTGATAGAAATAAAATTTTTATTTCTAGAAATAAAATCTATCGACGGAAAGCATGACTCAACATAATCGAAAAATTATAATTTTACAAAAATAAAACCTATCAACCAATAGCATATTTGATATAAAAAATGTAAATTTTAAAAATAAAATTTATCAATGAATACCATAATTTGATCAAATCAAAAAATTTTATTTCTAAAAATAAAACCTATTGTAAAATAACATAATCTAATAGAATCAGAAAATTATAATTTCAAAAAATATAATTTATCAATGAATAGCATAGGCCCATAGAATTGAAAATTATAATTTGAAAAATAAAATTTATCAGAAAATATTATAGTTATAAAGGATAAAAATTTTGACTTTAAAAATAACATTTTTTTGATGGATAATGTAGTTTGATAGAATCAAAAATTTTAATTTTTAAAAATGAAATCTATCAATGAATAATATATTTGATAGAAGTAAATTTTTTTTTTATTTCTATAAATAAAACCTGTCCACGAATAACATGGTTTGATAAAATCGAAGATTTATGATTTTGAAAAATAAAATCTCTCAACGAATAGTATATTCGATAGAATAAACAAATTTAAATTTCAAAAAATAAAATTTATGGGTGAATAACATAATTCGATAGAATTGAAAATTTTGTATTTCTAAAAATAAAACCTATCGCCAAACAGTATAGTTCAATAAAATTTGAGAAATACTCTTTCAAAAAATAAAATTTATTGATAAATATCATAGTTTGATATAATTAAAAAATTATAATTTTTAAAAAATAAAATTTATCAAAAAATAGCATAATTCAAAAAATAAAATTTTAATTTTTAAAATAAAAATTTTGAGAAATAGTATAGCTTGATAGAATGAAAAAGTTTCAATATTTGACAATTGGGTCAAACTGATCAATTGGACCAATAAACGAGAATTTGATCAATAATCAATTTAGTTTAGTTTGGACCAATTTTTAATATTATTTTTATATTTTTAATTATTATATTATATATATATCTATATTATTTTCAAAACTATTTTAATAATATTTTTGAATTTATATGTTATAAATCAATTGAATCAGATCAATCAAATCAGTTAGACTAACTGAATTTAGACAGTTTATTGACCAATCTGATTTTGAAAACATTAAAAAATTTAGTTTCTAAAAATAAAATCTATTAATGATTGGCGATTGATAATAAAATTAAAAATTATAATTTTTACAAGAAAATATATTCACTATTACTAATTGATAATAAATTATTGAATCTTATTTCTAAAAATAATTTCAATTATCTAGTGTTATATTAAATAGTAAGTTGGAACAAAGCGAACAGTGGATATATATATATATATATATGTATAGATCTTAAAATGAAAAAGTAATTAATGTTATAATTGAAAGTGTATAAACTTTAAATGCAATTGAAATGATGAAGAATTTGAATTTTAAATTTCAAATTTGAAAATCTAATTATGAAAATCAATTAAGAGATAATGTTATAATATACAAAAATTTTAATATTAAAATTATCTCCATTGATCTTATCAACTTGACCCCTTAGCACTACCCTTGAATAAAAAATATTCTATCTAAATAATTCAATAAAGGATTTGTAATCTTGTTTTGCAATCTTTTAAAGTAATTAATTATAAAAATTAAGTTAAAATTAAAGATAAAATACATAATTAGTAAACTTATTGATATAATTTTATTCAATTAAAATAATATATTATTAATTTACTATAGCAAATCAATATGCCACCTAGTTGATAATAAAATTAGTTTATTAAAAAAAATATAAATGGTTCATTTCACTTATTTTTCATTTTTTACTTATTTCAACTAAATTATTTTTTTATTTTAAATATTTAATTTTAAATATATTTTGTAAAAGTTACAGAATAAAATTTTAATATTTTTAAAATAAAAATTATACTTCATTTAGATTTTTAATATATTTAAAATTTTTATATATCATTTTAAGATTATCACATTTTATTTTAAAATGATTTATTTTTTTAGAGTTAAAAAAATCAATTTAAATAAAAATATAATAATAGGAAAATGGCATACAATAATTTAAATAAAATATAATTTCAGATTTTTAAAAATAAATTAAAAACTCACTATGACTTCCAAAAAAATAAGTTTCAAAATTAAATATTTTTAAAAATAATAAATAATTTTAATAAAAATACGTAAAAAATCGAATGACTGAAATAAACTCTTCACCACGAAAATAATTAAAAAAAAAAAATCAGGGTCAAAGGTGCTGATATTCATTTTTAAACCCCCTTTCTTCCGTAGCTATCATCATTTCCAGAGTTCCTTAACATCAAAATTTTTTTTTTTTTTCCGGAACTGATTAATTACTATCAATTGATCCATAAACAATAACTCACAAAAATGATCCAAATGTAAGAAAAAGAAAAACCCACGAATCTTTCTGCTCTATTTCCATGTCCCAACACCAAAACAGACAACAAACGCATTATCATGGATTCCTCAACTCTCCAGTCCAGAGCTTCCACCGCCTACTTCCCACCTCACCGTACTCAGCTGCATCCTCGCATGCACTTGCATTCCTTCTCTTCTCCATTCCCAACCTCCAAATCTCAAACCCATAAATGGTTCATCCTCTTCATCTCTCTCCTCACCTTCCCATTCCTCTTCTACCTCTTCTCTACCGCTCAAAAGATCCACCATTCCTCCAAATTCGACCAACCCAAATCCCAATTCTTCTCCGTCCTCATCAATTCCGATCCCCATTCTTCCCGCGTCCGTGTCTACCAGTTATTAGCCGAGGGAGTCGCGCCGTTTACTGACGGTCAAATGCCGCTGGTTGCTGGGTCCATGAAGGTCCGGTCCGGGTTGCAGGATCTAGATAATGCCGGTGATTTGGTTCATGGGTTGGTTGAGTTTGCTAAAGGGCTGGTGCCTCGAAAAGAGTGGGGGAATACTAAGGTGCAGTTGATGGCTGGTACTGAGGAAATGGAGGGATTGGATTTGAAGGTGAGAGATATGATTTTAGAGTCCTGTAGACAGGTTTTGAGGCGGTCTGGTTTTGCGTTTAAGGATGAGTGGGCACGAATTATTAAAGGTTTGTGTTTGTGATGCGGCTAATTCAAAATGTTATTTGATTTTATTTGTTCTGGTTAGTGGCTTGAGTTTATGTGTCATGATGTTGATAATGTGGCATTTTTCTTTTAATCACTTTGGTTATTGGTTAACTATAGCATTTCTGTTATACTAATATGATTTTAAAATAGCCTGATTTAGATAAACATGTGATATGTGATCATGTTGCAGATAGAGAAAAAGGCGTGTATGCTTGGGTTGCTGTAAACTATGCTCGTGGAACCCTGGGAGGTGATCCTCAGGAAACCACTGGGGTTGTTGAACTTAGTGGCACTTCTTTGCAGGTTCATTTCCACTTCGAAGTTTTAATATGAATCATTGCTGTTTAAAATTGTTGATTTCCTTGCATTTCATATAACCTCGAATTCCATGCAATTCAATTAGAAAAATTTGATTGTCTATATCTTTTTTTTCCCAAATGTTCGCTGTCAAACTAAAAGTTGTTTCCTTGAACATCTGATTGTTGGCTTCTATAATACTTAGATATTCCAGCATCTTTATTGCCACCAGAGGCTACAACCTTTCAAGAATTGAGATGGTATATTCAATTTCACATGATTAAATTTTGGGTTGGTTTAAATTAAGTTCTTTTCTTGTCTTTGTAGCTGTCCGTTCAAGTGCATAAAGGTAGTGCTATAGCATAAGGATTGAACAGTATAATTAATGCATTAGTACTTGGTATCATAGCTGAATGTGTTTACTCTTGGTTTTTGGAGGTATACTATCGTTAGTGGAAATCTGAACCACATATCTGACATATGTAGGTTACCTTTGCTTCAAGAGGAGTAGCAAAAGATGTGTCTTTACGAACGATCAAATTGGCTGGAGCTACTTATAATCTGCAGACAGAAAGCTCCCCAAAATTTGGCCAGGTGTTTCCCATGAATATCCCATTGCTACTTGATGCTCAATGAATTTTCATCTCTTTTCTGTTGTTCCTGATATATATTTGAAATTTTACTACAGATATCAACTTGCATTAGCTGCATATTGACAGTTAACAAATTTCTCATACTCTGCTTTGGAAAGAATGAAACAGTATCACTTCTACCATTCTGCGATAGAGCTTAAGATCTTTCAGTGGAAACTTATAGAAACAGCTCTGGTTTTTGTACATGCTTGCTAGAGTGTTTGTGGTTACTCTTGCACTCTTACTTGCACTTGCAAATCTCTATCAGTTAAGCACTAGTTGGTCTGAGAAATCATTTGTGAATGTATAGATTAAGGACAGCTTGGAAGTATCCTCCTTGATAGAAGATGTAGCAGTTAGATCCACAATTTTTTTGTTGTCCTCCCCAGAATCCTCTTCTCCCGAATCTTTTTCTATCTTGATCAACTTTTGGGAGGCAGAATGCAGTTGTCCACTCATGTAAATGTTTGGTCTCCAGCTATTCGTGTGTGATAGTGTCGGAAGAACTTTGGATTAGGAAACAACATGGAGACTAACGGAAAGTTATTTTAATTGATTCAAGTCATTGAGTTATTTGCAATTTCAGTAGTTCGATTGTTGAATCTTTTGCTTTATTCTCTATCTTTTATGAATATACAGCCATAGTTTGGGATTTATTCGAAATTTTCATTTATATATATATATATATATAATTTGAATACTGGAATGTTTTGTTTTGTATCCATTGTAATGAAATCCATATGTTAAGTGCGAGTATCAAAATGTATTCCAAAATTTCGCATCATGAGAATTGAAGTCTGAAAAGGCTTAAAAAATTCTGGGTCAGAAAAACAGAAAATGGATGATCTCCTTTTCTTAAGAATATACAGTTTTGGGACATCATTTTTCTTTACTCATTTTTATGTACTGCTGAGTTTGATGAATTTCATGTAATTCACCAATCAATGAATGGAACAGTAGTTATGTGGTGGATGTGTGTGTTCTCACTAAATTCGTTTCATTTTGATGAGTTAAGGCCAAGGGGTAAAACCAATTGGGCAGTTTTCCTTTTGTTATTATATCATGTCAGGAAAGTATTTTATCTTGTTTTTCTTTCTGGTTGAATGTTTCTTTTGTGTTCGATGCAACAACTTCTGTTATTTCATGCTCTTTCAAAATATTGGAAGAATCAATAATGTTGTGGAAAGTCTTTAACCAAGGGATGGGCATCATATGTATGCAGGATGCGGCATGGAAGTCTCTGCATGAGCTGCACAGTTCAAGAGAGGTTATCTCCAGTAAGTTTTTTTGTTGATTTTATCTTTCATTACTGTAGGATGGAGGTTGAGTTTAGAGGTTTTAAATTTAACGAGCATGCACTGGGCAGTTGAATAACTTACGGCTGGTGGTGTATTTTATCTTAGTCTTCAGTAATCTCCTCTAGCATGAATCCATTTTCTGTGGGAGAAAAGAGTAATGTGCTTGTCATCTTGGCTGTATAAAAAATCTTGTATGTCTGAGAAAATTTTAAAATCTGTAGTTGTGTTAATCTGTTGATTTATAACACCATGTATTAAGGTCATTTACAGCAAAAACCATGAACCGAGACTCAAGTTTATATAATAGTGAAAGTCTAAGAGCATGTAACTATTCCAATTTTCCAATCTCCAAGACTAATTTCATTTTTTTTCCCCCAACTCTTTCATTGAAGGACTTGTACTTTGCTACCATGTGGGACTAGTAAACTGTCTTAGTCCTACTACTTTTGTCATGCATCTAAAGCAGTCTAAATGACAAAAGAGGAGAGTACATTGCTGTAGTGAGTTTATGAATGGTGTCAGCAAACAATGTCATTCCTTTTCCCTGTCTTGTATTCTGCTCTTCATAAGCATGTCACACGCTCTCCATCCCCTACTTGGCTTCATGCAGGTGATATGCATCTGTTTTAGCCTGTTTTAAGAATTAGGTCTCTTTGAGACCTGTAAATTTTAATGTTTTGGCAACAAATATGTACTCATATGATTCATTTGTACATTCTTCACATGTTCCAACTGTATTTATGTGTCACATGTAAAATGAGGGATTAATCAACTTCATCCTCTTGTGATAAATGTTTGGAAGTTAAAACCTTAATATCTGTAGGATCATTAATTGTCCAAGTTTCACATAGATTTCATCAAGGAAAAAAAACAAAAGAAAATCTCTTGGTAGACTGTTTCAGATGAAAAATATGTACTTCATAAGCAGATGTTACCCCTAATCAGTATCACCTTAAACTGAAAAGCTAAATATGCCTTGTGTAACTTATTATGAAAGCTACTACTATCTTTTTATCCTTCTTTGCAGCTTGTTGAATATCATAAATAAACTAGGAAGTCATAATTTTGCTTCCCTGATAATTAATTTATTTGGTTATTAAAAATTTAATTGGATTGAAGTTTTATTTATTTGGTGCAAATTTTAGACAACAGAAATATAAATAAAAATAGTGCAAATTTAGCACATAGTTGTTTCCTGAAAAAAGTTATTTGAGTGTTTGGACTTCAGCATGTTGTGCTCATTACACTTTTTCTTCCTATGGTCCACATATTTACTTTGGTGGTTTTGTCTATCAGTTTCATATCTAGTAAAAAAATTGATGACATGCATACTTGATGTTTAAGCACGAATTTCAGTATATTATCCTTGAACCTTTTTAATCGTTGTGAGTACTATTAAAATGATTATGCAGTGCCTAGTGATAGGGGGGGATCAGTTGGTAACCCTTGCATTCCCAAAGCATATAAGTTGGCATCCAGTGTAAGTGATGGAAGGCTTCTCTTATCCTATTCGGCTGGAAACTTCACTGCATGCAGGCTTGAAGCTTTGTCATTGTTGAAGAGTAGGGAAGGTAGTGTCTTATGACCCTGGCTTATGAATTTTATGAGCTGCCTTATATTTAATGATATTTACTTTGACTTGTGATTTGTGAGGACTTTGTAAGATTCTCCAATTTGCGGTCTTTCAGCATTCATATTTAGAATTTGGAATATATATGTAAGTACACATGGCATGTGCTAATATTATCGTAAGTTTGGATCTAAAATGATTCTTTCTCCTTTTTTTAAAAAAATTTTTTGAGAGAAGACAATCTGAAGGATTTGTATAATAGCAACCAGACTGTTTTCTTTTATTTTTGCTCTGAAGGCATAACAGTTGTAGCAGCAAAAAGGCTGTTTGCTTAGCTGTCTTCATTATGCTTGCAATGGGTTATACAAAAGATCAATTATTGAGCTATTGATGGTACTGAATGAAAAACTAGAAAATACGTTTAGGCAAATATGTGCAATTGGATAGCTATTGAAAAGAAACATAACTTTGGCTTCTTGACTTATTGATGGATTTTAGAATTCAATTTCATGATTAAAATGATTTTCCCATTTTTTCTTGAATATTGTTATGACAGTTTCAAACTTGGAGTTGGTTTCTGTTATTTGATTACTAATACTATCCACTGATTTAAAGGAAAATCCTGTTTTCACAACCTTGGTAGGAATGCTTGGTTATTCAGTTTATTTTCCTTTTCTTCTCTCCAACACCCTTAACTGAATGTGTCATGAAGAAACTATGTTGACATTCAAAGAAGAGTCATGCACTACTGTAGAAGAAAGCATATGGAAGTTCATTTATTTGATATGAAAAATCAACGTCAGTAGATTTTTTTTGTCAGAGGAGGTTCTTTTTTTTTTTCTTTTGAGGGAGTCAGAGAAAGTTATTTGAAAAGATGTTGGGCAGAATAATGACACCTAAAGCCTTCACTTACTGAGAGAAAAACAGGTTGAAGTGGATGTCTGGATCTGGCAAAAGTCATAGGGAGGAAATCTTGTCTTTTTGGACTTAGACTTTCCAAGCTATTGTAGTATGGTTTTTTCCTTGACCTATTTGAGATTATTGTGAAGAAATCTACATGGCATGAAGTTGTTCTTAGCTTGAACGTTGTTGTGAACAACTAAAAAAAAAAAAAAAAGAAAGAAAGGATGTGGCTGATTGTATATCTGGCTACAAAACTGCGTTATAAGGACATGAAGCTTTCCCTCCCTTCACAGGAGGAATTTTGTCAAAAGTAGAGAAGGCATCTATCCCTGCCTAGTGTAGCTTTCATCTCCAATCAACTGATCCATAACCCTCATGTCATCTCATGATGTCAAAGAGCTAATATGAACCTTCTTGAGACCCTACATAAGGAGGGTAAGGGGCTAAGGGCTGTTGTCCTAACTGTTAACTTGTCTTTTATGTTTTGCTTTTATCATTTTCGCTACATACACGTCTAAACATGATAGTGATTCAGAGGCAGAATTGGGTACAGATATATCTGATGCTGAAAATTGGCCTGGAACAGGAACAATAAGAAAAATAAAATCTAATCCATGAGAACTGATCTAATGGATGTCTTTCTGCCAATCCTGATTGCTGGATCTTAGATTCCAGCAGTTAGTCTATGAGTTGAAATATCCAAATGTTTCGTTGTGCATTTGAACTTGGCAAGCTGATTTATATGGATTGTGGTTGATTTTAGGGAAAATCTCAAGCTTTTGGTGGATCTCAATATTTTTTCTTGTAAAGTATAACTCAAATCCTACAGAATATGCATTAGCGTCTAAAATGCTTCGCACCAAACGTGGTTTAGAAAACTTATGGTGTTACTCCATCCTTAACAAGATTTATTCAACATTCATTCAAACTTGCACTAGGAATATTTTTGACTATATTCAATTAGAATGATCTAAAGCTCCTGGGCAGGTCAACCAACCAACATCTTAAGACTTCCAAATGATGGGAACACAAACTATAGAGTAGAAAGCACCTAAGCTGTTTTACTTGCATCTTGTCTTTTATTTGGACTGGTTCCCACTAATATTACCTTTCTTTGTGATAGATAGTTTTGTGAACTTTTATTTAATTTTTGCATTAACGTACCATATTGTGGACCTTCTGGGTTGCTAGTTGACATGTGCTGGTTCTATATTAAGTGTCATTGATAATAATCTATACGTATCTAGGAACCAGTCTCAAGTTTTGGATGTCTAAAATGATGATAGGCCTTGAAGTTGTTGATTCAGAGGTGCTAAAATAATAGTTTCTGTTAATGTTCACTTAAAAGTCGAAATATCTTATGTTACACATGTTAAGATAGTAGTTTCTGGGTTGAACTGGGTTGGACATGCACCACAAAGTAGACATTCGATCACCGGACTATTAATTAATTTTAGATAAGGCATTTTCATATCAAACTAATAGTGTATTAATTTCAGATCAAACATTTTCATGTCAAAGTGATAGTATATTAATGCTAAAACTAGAATCTAAACGACTGAAATGCAAGAAAGATGGATAGTGCTTTACAGATGCTCTTTTGGTAAAAATAATGTTGGCAGGAAAAAGAGAAAAAAAGAAGGGCGTAGTTTTTGTGTTTGGAATCAGTAACAGTTGTTACACCCAGATTGTGCAATGTTTGTGAATCCAAATTTATATTACTGTGTTGCCCAAACCTGTATCTATTGTTGTGCCTTAATATTCCACAACATAACTTCATGCATTGGCATTTTGGGTGACAAATATTGGCCCTTTTCAATCAAGTGATGTTTTAGTTACTATATAACCAATACTATTATGGCTTGCACTTGAGTATTTAGAAAAGCCTTCCTCATAATTATCTCCTTCCTTTTTCAAGTGAAAGCATACACACACACCTGACATTGTTTGGATATGTCTACTGTTTTGGAGATTATCCTCTCTCTGGTCTTCTGCCCTATTTTATGTTTGCATTGTTATATTTTGTCTTTTCTGCAGAAAAATGCTTGCATCCACCTTGTGAAATTGTCCCATCTCTCTTGCAGCTACAAGCACAAGGCAAGCTTGTTTCTCAAGAAACCTTGTTCTATACTTCTGAGGTTTGTATCTGGTGATATAAGCTGAAACTTAAGGTTAACATTGTAGGTCATATAATTTTCATCCATGTTATCTATACATATCATGAATGAAGCTTTTCCCCCTCCAGATGCATGTTATGTTGCTCCTTGACATGGTTAGTTGGAACTTTTGACAGAGAGAACACTTGAATATAACTTTACTAAAAGCCGAAACTTGTGAATCCTTTTCAGACTAGTGAATTACTAGGTTTCTTATGTTGCATTTAAATTCAGCCATCTGGACGCTGTGGCGAAGTATGGGAAAAAATATGGCATCATTTCAGTCCCTTTTTTTTTCTTTGACATTATGGAGAATTTGAAAGTTAAGCCTTGTACCATTTAGCCAGTCAACATATTTTGAATTGGACTATCGTCATACATTATTTTTACAGTTAAGAGATCCAATAGCAAATACCCTTGTTTTGTTTCAAGTCTTTTGGGTATGGGAATTGGGATTTTATGGATCATGTGATTTCTATGAGAATAATGTTATCTATAAAAGCAAACAGATAAATTTGAACTGGAGGTCAAGCAAGCAGGACACAGATACAAATCTGGATACTTTGATAAATATGGCAGTTGTAATAAGTTTAAAGAATGAGAACGGAAGAGAGACACCTCTCTCAAAGTCTGTTTTCTGCAAATTCAAGATAATACTATAATTAAAAAAAAAAAGTTTTGAGGTGGAAAAGTTGAATGTCCTTATCGTACACTTTATGAGGGAAAGGAAACAATAACTCAATCCTAACCACACTTGAGGATATGGCATGAAATATTTGGCACCCATTCCTGCACATTGCTGCATATTTGCGCAGAATGTAGGTGTTATACTTCTCATGTTTGTATCCTTATAAATTATTATTCTATTTCTGCTTTCCTCTTTTCTCTCTAATTCATAATCCATCTGCAGTTCTTTGGCCTGTTTCCTGCGGCTACATTGTCTGAATTGGAGGCAGCTGGACAACATTACTGTGAAGGTGATTGGGATAAACTGAGGATTCAACATAATGATATTGATGATTTGGATTTGTTGAGATATTGTTTCTCTTCTGCATACATGGTAGCACTGCTGCATGACAGCCTTGGAGTACCAATGAGTTCTAAAAGGTATTGTTGCTCCCTTCGCTACATGGGCATTTGGTAGTCTTCCTTTGCTCAAGCCTACATATGATTCATAATGACCTTCCTCGATAGTTGTGTATATTGCAGCTTAATTCCTCCTGGTAATTCTTTTCTCTGCTACGATGACGATCATTATGTAGTGGAGAAAATGGATCAGTTTGATATGTTGGAAATTTTAAGTCAAATGGGTCCATTCAATTGATTCACATCTTAGTCTAGGAGAAGTGATTCTTGATTAAGAATTGGAGTTTGTCAATCATTCTCATCGATTTGTGTGAGAAATGTAATCAGTTGGTATGGTTTCCTAATGTTATAAAATGTGCATATAGACATGCATGGTCTGGCTCGATCATACCATGGATGTTTTTTCTGTTTACTTTTAGTTGACTTATTTTCCCTGTGCGTGGATAAAGCATGCACATGTCCATTGTCATAGTATTCGCTGTTGTTAAGCATAAAGCTAAGGCCTTGAAGAAAACATTTTCTGCTTGCTATCTTTAGTATTTATTTATCCCTCAAACAGAGGAAAAGATATGCAACTTAATTATGGTTTCTTAATTATTTTCTGGAGAAATCTTTGATATACATTTATCCCTCAAACACAGGAAATGGTATGTGACTTCATTATGGTTTCTTAATTATTTTCTGGAGAAAAACTTTTCCATTTAAATTGTAACAGTAAAATCAACCTTTTTTTTTTTTTTTTTTTTTTGCAGAATTGGTTTTGTGAATCATACTAGAAGCTCCCATCTTGACTGGACTGTTGGAGCTTTCATTCTTGAATCAATGTTGGAGCCCCTTGATATGGACGTTGATAACATTGACCAAATTGTTGGAAATGAGTCAGTGACATATTTCTCATTGTTTGGTTTTCTTTTAATAGCCTTGCTTGCTGTATTGTTTTTTCTGCAGTGGCGAAAACCACAGTTCAAAACAATATATGATCTAGAAAAGGGGCACTACATTGTCACACGGGTGCCCAGGTGATTTTGTCTCTCTAGAGACCTTTTTGTTCATGCGAGATAATCTGTAAATTCTGTTGTATCTTTTAAGGGCTGGAGCCGCGGATATATATATATATATTTTTTCCCCTAGAAAAAATAGTGAATTCATTTAAGAAATGAGACCCATTTTCAGAGGACAGTCTTCCATTCCTGTACCACATCATTAACAGCACTTATTCTCACCTTAGCTAAGCCATCAGCATCCACAATGTCAAATGAGTGCTGTGAACTGCACATCTAGAGATAACTGTTTCTAGCAACTTTGAGGGTCATGTTTGAATTATTTTGTTCCAGTTTTTTTTTTTTAATTATTTTTTACTGAGCTATCTAGTTATTTATTATAATTATTTTTAGGGTCATCAATGAATCAATCAATATCAATGCATATTACCAATTTCAATCTAAGAGTTAATTTTAAATAATTGCTTATTATTTGTCAAACAGTTGCGAATAATATAGTTGTGTTATTATTTTACATAATAAAAGTCTGTCACATCGATTAAAAAAATTTCTAAATAGAAAAAATTATCATAGCAAAAAAATTAGAAAATTAATTGTTATAATTTTTTCAAATAAAATTAGAAAAATTATAAATAAAAAATAAACAATTTTAAAAAATTTTGAAAGTGAATTTTAAATAGAAAGTAAACATTAAAAAATGTGTTTAAAACCTCTACTCTTAATCGTAAATGCATTTACATAATCAAGACAACAATTTTTAGAAACTTGAATTCAATTTCTGTTATACTTTTCCAAATTGGTCTACTATTTTTTTTCATGATTTTAAAAGATATTGTTATTGCATGCGAATGTATTTCTTAGCAATATGCTATTGTTTTTCATGAGACATATATTGGGTGATTTGTAGTTGTAATCATCATATTATAATTCGAATTCCATGGCATAACTAATTTTTTCATCATGAAAGTCACTTAACTCTTATAAGTATTTCAAACTAATTTTCAGATGATTAAAGTTTAATTAGCTCCTTGAACTTTCAAAAAAACTTATATATCAATTTAAATTAATATTTTTTAGTTAATTTGACTTTATATTAGGATTTAAAGGTTATTTAAATAATAAATATATATATATATTATTTTAAATGAATAAATTTGTATAAAATATAAAATAAATTAGAAAATAAACTATATTTTTTCCTCAAATAGATAGATATAATTAGAAATATTAGTAAAACATATTTTGAATTTTTTTGAAAAATTTTGCTCTCATATTATGATTTAATCTCTTATAGTTTTCAACATGAGATTTAGTAATTTATTTTTAAAATAGTTGAATAATTTCGAAAATAATTTTCTTGAAAAATTTAACTTTGTATCAATTAATTTTTAAAGTAATATTATTAGATATTTTAATGTACTTCTTTAATAATAAAATTATATATTATTTTCATACTGTACTCACTCATATTTAAAAGATACATCTTTTACGTCAACCTACTATATTTAAGTAATTAATTCTCTAAATATTGACCCTAAAAATTGAGTTAAGATTAAGAAAAAATTTTTATGATGAAAATATTTTTTTAAAAATTTATTTTATTTATATGAAGATTCAATCTGTAACATATATTTATTTTCATCATGTAAAATTAAAATTATTTTTACTTTAACTAAGAAAAATAATGAATTTTCTCTTTCAAAAAAAATAAATTGAACTAAATGTAACTGTGAGGTGAAAATGAAACCTGAGAAAATTAAGTAAAGAAGATTTTAAGATAACATTGAGAATTAAAAAAAAAATTAATTAGAGAAAATATGGATTGTTATTAAGAACTAAAAATGACATTATTTTGTTTTAATTATTTTGTTTTTAATATTATTTCATATTCTTTTAATAAATTTATATATTTTTAATTTTTAGGCTTAAATAAACTTTAAATAATAGAATGTGGAGTTAAATTAATTTCTAATTTTTTTTTTAAAAAATAGGGAGGTAATTGAAGTTTTATTAGTTGAAAATTCATTAAAAAAAAAAATCTAACATACTTATATTAGTTTAGTAAGTTAGATGATTAAAAAAAAAAAAAAAAGCTTCATGACTACTGTAGAGTTCGGGTTATAATTTAATGATTATGAGTGAAAATTATTCGATTTATATTATTTTGGGTCAACAAACATCTACACGTATTTCTTTTCCATTTTATTCTCAAAACTATAATTTTCTTTTTTTACATATGTATATATAGTTTGCAACTTTCTTTTTTTGTTATGAAAATGCTTAATATTATATGTTTGATTGATAGTAAGAAATTACATTATTCAAATTTAATATATTTTTTCCTGAAACAGTATCACAAAATTTAAAATATAAATTAATAAATAATTTTTTATTGCAACCATTTCTAAATATTAATCGCAAATTTGAAATAATATATATTTAAAAAAATTATTTGATTCATTTTGTATTAACTATATGATTGATTTAATATGATTTAAATAGTAAGTTTTGTTCTATAAAAATAATTTAGGAAGTTTAACAATATAAAGAATTCTTTAAGTCATACTAGTCAGTATTTAGTTTTTTATGTAATAAAAATTAGAAAACTAAAAAGATAAAAAAAAAAATCCAACAAAAGGATTCATTTGTGCAAAATAATGTTAGCCAATCTTCATAAATTTCATCTTGAAAGTAAAATACTTATATTACACAAATCAAAATATGGGAAAAAGAAAAAAACTACAAGATCGTTTGTTTTCTTAACTAGTCAAACACAAACTATTTCTTAGATTTTTAGATTTTAATTACCAAAGAATAAAGACTTCATAAATAAAGCTTGAAAATTGGCATTTCATCCCTATCATTATAATATATATATATATATATATATATATATATATATATATATATATATATATATATATATATATGTATCGCGGGGGTGTAGTTGCAGTGTGTGGTGTGGGC
>CATIWR010688724.1:0-12485 GCA_949677035.1 Omphalea diandra | reverse complement strand
AAATCACTATTAGCAATACAAATGCTGAACATGCTATTAAATACATAAATTCTAACCTGTTGATGCACTAGATATTACTATTGATTATTGATAAATAATCCAGCCTTAATTACTTCCCATGACATTAATTAAGAGAGTGTCGTAAATTAAGGGCATTATATATATGTTCTGAATTTGGTTGTTGAAAGCAGAGGGAGGGCACACACTACACGAGTCCTCCCAAAAAAAAAGTCAAACAATGGGATATCCGGGTTCAACTATTCGTACTTCTCTTAGAACCTGTCATACTCTTCTAGAGAGTACAAGAAGTGCAAATAAATTATATTTGAAGTTTAAGTTGTATGCACTCTCATTGAGGAGTACAATAAGCTCTAAGGAAAGTGCAAATAATTATATCTAAGTATCTCATCTCCTCCTCTCCTCAAATTGCACGCATTTCTTCACTCTCTCTCTCTAATTCTATGTCATTTATCGTGACAATAATCATATTTGTAACACATCCAAAACATAAAAGTAATATGTTTCTCCAAATTATTATTTGTCACGCTATATAACATATGTCATAGTCCGCCATTGTGTCGTTGACATAATTATTGATGTATTTAAATAATGTCTCATATTTTAGCAACTTGCAAAAACATAAGCATCATAGAGACAGTTTGCGAATAGGGCAAACTATGTGTGACAAATGAATATGGATAGGGTCAAAATGGTATAGTGATAATTTAATTAATTAATTATTTATTTATAATTCATTTAGTAATTATACATGTATTTATACTCATTTAACTCATATAAATTCTAAGCCACTCATTTAATCTTTAATATATATCACAACATTTTTATTTATAGATTTCATCTATCCATTTAATCTTTAATATATATTGCATCATTTTATTTATAAATTTTATTTAATGGGTATTTTGAATATATATTTTTATTTAATCTTATTCATGATATATGAATCAAATATATATTTAAAAATAAAAAATATTTTAATTAAAAGTATTTTTATTATAATGAAAAATTTTATTTTAAAATCTATTTATACACTCTATCAAATTGAATAAAATTTGATTTAGTTATAAATAATTTTAAAAATTTAATAAAATAGAATTTTAGATAAAGTTTTACTTATATCAAATATATAAAATGTAAATTTATAAAATTTATTTATATAAAATACATGTTAATAATTACCCCCTCTGTTCCTTAATGTATGTTATTTAAAAAAAGAGTTTTTGTCCCTTAATATATGATATTTTACAATTACTCATAAATATTAATTAATTTTTTTCAATTCTACCATTTTCCTCCCCAATAATACAATTATTTCTTAGTAGAGTTCACAATTTTTTACACTACCCAATTAAACAACATGACACTTAATTAAACGGATTTAGATTTGGTATAAACAGTTTGGGTCAGCCCCTTTATGACATGATAAAAAAATATATTTAAACGGGTTAACTCGTCTAACATGCAATAAATACAATTAAACACAATTATATAATAGGGTTGATGGGTTAACATGTAATGGGTTATACGAGTTATGTCGTATAATCTGATTCATAAATATGTTCATATAAGAATTGAAGATTTTGACGCAATGAATTAAATGAGTCACGTTCGGATTGAATATTTTTATATTATACACATATTTCGACATGACATAACACGACACAAATTATCATCTATATTTTTTAAAGTTCTATAATAATTTATAAAAATAATTAATTAATAATGTAACTTCTTATTTAGGTAAGAATATCTATTAAATACAATTATAATTTATGTGCAAAATATGATAGTGGTATTCAACAAGGGTAGCTGTCAAATTAACAACCACGAAACTCGGAAAACTAAAGGAGTTGGCTTATAGCAGTAATCAAATCATCCCACCACGCAAAACGCTTGGAAAAAAAACTACAATGCGAGAGAAGCAGCAGATCCGATGCCACTAAACATAATTTTGATCAAATAGTGGACGTCTTCTTTTTCATTGACGTTGACTGAACTGGTTTGATCAAACAGTGGACGTCTTTTTCTATATTTTCCCACTTGCTGTTTAAGGTACTCAATAAAATTATTCTCATATGATTTTAAAATTAAGTAATACGATTTATACAATTATTCTCAGTATTGGAATAAAATTATGCGATAAAATTATTCTTTGATTGGAATTGAAAATAAGTAAATAATATAATGGAAAGATAAACAAATTTTATTTTTTAAAAAATAATTAATTTAATTCTGCTTTTTTAGAAAAAGTAAAATTGAATAAATTAAATTAATCAATCTTTATTAAAATATATATTTAAAATATTTTTCTTACTTTTAAATATAAATATTTTATTAATATATTTTCATTTAAATATAAATTTTTTATATTACTTGCATAAATAATGATATAATATTTATTTATAATAATTTATATGTTTTTGTTACTTTATTAAATTATATAAAAATTGTCAAAACTGTAATGTGAAAAAAAAAGTATCAAATAAATGATTATTCAATCTATATTTATTCATATATTATTAATATTAAGTGACATTATTTTTGAAGATTTGCATAAACATGAGACAGAAAATATGTTTTTTTAACCTTTTAAAAAAAGAAACCTTCGAGTCTATTCATATTCATCATGTACCACTGCCAAAAAAGAAACTTTCGAGTCTATCATAAAATACTGCCAAAAAAGAACAGTGGGATGTCCCACGATCACAACAATCACATGCATAAAATCTCCAAAACGAATCACTTTTCACTTTTTTCAGACAAAATTTGTCATCATGTAATAATCATATTCATATTCATCCCCCTGAAAAGATCGAGATACCATGTCACGTTCTCTTTCTCTGCTTGGTAGCTTCTCCGTACTACTTGGTAGTGTTTCGGCCACTGAGACTAAACTAAATCTCGTTTCTATGATAGATTCAAGTAGAGAGATTAATCGCTGAATGAGATTTCATTATTGAACGGTATAGGGTTCATGAATGAAAGTAGATGAGAGAGAGAATAATTGGGGAAATAATCGTAGCGACGAATAAAAATGCCTTTGCAGTTGAAGGGATTTTAGTTCATTAAGGATACAACAAATTCAGCCCACTTGAGTGATGAACTACTTCGGCTTGCAAAATGAAACTTAAAGCTAATAAAATGAAATACACCTTTTCCACACAATCACCCAAGTTTAGCAATATTCTACAAAAGGATTGTTTTTTGTCTTCATTATTTTTATATTTAAGGATATACTGATATACTGATGTCATTTGCAAAAGCTTATACAGATTAAAAATGCATTCGATTTTTAGGACCAAATTAAAGAAGCCTTACTTTGAAACATGATTGCTAAAAGGAGAATATTCTTTGTATGAAACTAACAAAATTAAGAGAGAGATGAAAAGAGGGATCATGAAACTGCGCTCTCCAGTATTGAAACATCATAAAATTATATTGCAAAACATCACACCAAAAGGAACGAAATAAAAATATTTCAACAAAATCATTCAGGAGATTGATGGGGAAACTACAGTGCCTCTAAAGCACAGTAGAAGGCACCAGAGATAGACACTTTGACCAAAGCGCACAAGTGATATGAACACAGCAAACCCTCTCATTAGTATTTCACTTGTAAACTTAAAGCTAAAATAGACAAAGCAAAACCACACACTTCCATGTATCTAAATTGAAAATTATTCTCAGACTACGCCCCAAATTGGCTGACCAAGTAAGTAAAAGTGCCTCTTGAGTGCTCTAACTTGCAGCTTATTAGGCTCGTTCTGCGTTGTATAGAAACACACCCCATATTCTTTTCCATCATCCCTATTGAGAAAATGCTCCACAACAAATTCATGCCACTTGGGTGCTTTAAGAATTGGCTTGGCGTAATTACCAGTCTGTCGTATGGCCAATTTGAATCGCCATTCTTTGCCGTTCTGGTCGAATGCAACCAAGTCCCTCTCATATCCTTGCTCGATTGGAAATTTATCAAGCAAATCGTTTGTCACAATCAACTGACGTTCTTTGTCAGTTTTTGTAAGCTGCTTGCCCAGGAATATATTTGAATTGTTTATATCCATATTATTAGTAGGTATGTGCTTGCTTCAAAGCTAGTGTAATTAGCCAAGCTTAGCGTGCACACACACAGACTAATTGGATGCTAAACAAGAAACATCTGCTTGGGTATTTATAGAATGAAAAGGGGTTTTGCCAAGATTCGCATATTTGGTCGAGCATGCAGGATCTTCTGCGTGTGGACCGACATCTCTGAAACCCTTTTGTCAATAAAGCTGATAAAGAAAATATCTGTTGTACGACGCCTACACCCGGGCGTCTTGAATGGGACTAGGTCCTTATTTGTACTCAAGGTTTCAATATCACAAATGCGTCGTTATGTAAGTTTTGTGGTTGTTGGATAGGGAAAGCATTTATTAACAGAAAAAAATGATTTCCGAGAAAAACCAAAAAAAGAAAAAGATACAGAGAGTAATTAATCCTTCTATTGCCAGTCTAAATTGAGCATGCCGTCCAAGAGAGGCAACCATAACAGCACAAGAGGTATAATTGAAGAAGGGTAGGGTACGTAAAGCCAATTATATGCTTTGCGCTGCCAATTCAGATACCATACCGTTGCACCATTAAACCTATCGATTTTGGCATTTGCTCTTTCTTTAAGATATATTTAACATTGTGATAAAAACATTACATTAATGTATATATAACTTAAATTTCATTATAACTTCATAAATTAAAAATATTTAATTTTTTTAGTTTATTTCAAATATCAGAAAACTAAGTAAATTGCTTGTCAGAGTTAACTGACGTTCTTTGTCAGGCCTTCCAAGTGATTGCGCCATGTGCATATAGGGACGGAGGGTCAGCAAACATTGTAAAGTTCTCCGAAATGCAATTTGTCGGCTTAGCCGTACATCGTAACGAATGGGTTTTAGACGTATCTGCTTGCATGGGCATGTTTGGGGTGCTATGATGAGGTGGCGCCTAGGGATCTTGCTTGGAATCTTTTTTTTTTTTTTTTGCTTGAAATTATGATGAGGTTGGTGTTAATGGAACACCTATTCGTGGAAATTAAAAGGATGAGTGATTAAAGAAAGACTAAATCACAATATTATATTTTAAAATTTTAATTTGTTTATTTCAAAAAAATAATTTTTAAAAATTATACAATTTTATTAATAATTCTATCAATTTAAAATTTATTCTATAAATAATATATTGTAAAATCAATAAATTCTATTAATATAATTAAAATTTCTTTTCATATTATTTGGTCTAAACGATACTAAATATTCAGGCTTCTAAAAAATTTTCCAACTTTTACCTATCCTTTATTATCTAAACAACACAATGTAAAGGCCCAAATTATTTGGTCCCAATAAGATATGGGTCTCGCCATATAGCCCATACCCCCGAGTCCTACCCAAAAGGGACAACTAGTTTTTTTTTTTCTCGTTCTTTATAGGGTTAAATACATTAACCACCTCAGTTTTACCATATTAAACTATTTAGTCTTCTATTTTCTATATTATATTAAAACATCTTTATATTTTGACTCTGGTAAAATATTTCAGCTTCTATTAAAATTTCTATTAAATCAAAGTGAAATATATATAGTACCCTCAGTTTTCATTTTAATTTTTAATGGTATACCCATTTTCTCCCTATAACTCAAACAATCTTCATCTAAACCCAAAAAAATGAAAATCAACTAAAACCACTTTTTTGAAGCCAAGCAACAAGACCCTACTCATCACGTGGCCTATAGTTCGTGAAGATCGGCTTATAATGAAATGAAACCCCTGTAATTCATTTGAACCCATTTTAAGCCAAAAAAAAAAAAAAAAAGCTTAAGTGCAAAAACTGAAAACATACCCAAATCATCTCCTAGTTTGAGGCTTTCGCAATAAAAACCCAGAAGATTATTTAATGCATAATCAAAATCACTTATTCATGGTTGTCTAAATTTCCGAGAGGAAAAAATAAAAAAACCCAAATCTATAAAGCTTATATAATCTTGTTCATATTTTTTTAATTTCACATTGATGATATATTAATGTATTTTTGGTTCAAGAGTACTAAACTTATCTTAAAAAATGTAAAGTTACAAATATATACACACACACACACACACACACACATATATATATATATATAGGATAGAAATTGTGATTCATGTATTAAGGCTGGGAATGAGCATGCATCCAGAGAAATGCAGTTACAAATCTAATTACTGAGGGTGCAGAATGGAAGAGAAATTTTTAGCTAGCCAATCCAAACCTTGTTGACTGTGAAATCATGAATTGATATTATTTGAAGCTAAATTAATAAGAAAAAAGAAATTTGTGCTTCAGTGCCCATTTGGGTTGGGCCTGCTAAGTGCTGCTATTGAAATAACTCATTGATGCACAACTCTAGCAAACTAATTAAAACCTCATTGATGCAACAAGGTGATATTTGGAGCAAAATAAAATAAGAGATTTGAAAGGCTGATTGATTCTGATTAAAATCGGTATGACATCAAAATCAGCACAATAAAAAACAAAAAAAAAAAAAAGAAAAAGAAAAAGAAATTACACGGACCTAGCATCATATTGAAGACTCTAATAGACAATAGACATACACAACACACCAGACAGAGAGCATACACTCTGCCCTTAAGCTTACTAAAAGCTCTCGTTGTTATCCATTCCATTCGTAAATTTAAAGAAAACTGCAAACACTTACTTCCACGTAACTGAAATCAATGATACAGGTACATTGATCACAAGCTGTACTGAAAATTCTTAGACCTCTTCCCAAACTGGCTGACCCCTATAGAGAAAAGGTTGCTTCCTGAGGCCTCTAACTTGCAACTTGCTAGGCTCATTCTTCCTTGTATAGAACACCACCCAATATTCCCATCCATCATTCCTATTAAGACCATGCTCCACTACAAATTCATGCCACTTGGGTGGTTTAAGAATTGGTTTGTCGTAGTCACCAGTTTGCCGTATGGCTAGAATGAAACTCCATTCCTTGCCATTTTCGTCGAATGCACTGAAGTCTCTCTCGTAATATCCTTGCTCGACCGGAAATTGATAAAGAACTTTGCTTGGCACAATTAACTGATGTCCTTTATCGGTTTTTGTAAGTGGCTTGAGGAGGACTATTGTTGTGCTTGGACTGTACACCTCCATATTAAGTATGTTTGGATTGTATAATTAGCCAAGTTTAACTATTGCACAAACACAAGCACATACACTAATCAAATTGGTATTTATAGGAATGGGATTCTGTAGAAAATCACATATTTAGTCAGGCATAAATCCAAGCGAGGAGGATAGCAACGCATTCCATTTCATACGACCACTACTACAAGACACTCAATGGATGGAGAGACCAAGCCAAAGGTGGTTAAAAAACAAAACTTTGACGTTGGTAGACAACAATGACATGACATAATATTCCATATCAATCACTATTAAACTATTATTTCCACGTAAAATGCTTATGTCTTAGGACATGCCGATCGTGCCACTAACATTTATTGACAAAATAAAGCCTTTCTCTATAAATAAGATGCATGTCCACCTAAATGAAACTTGATTTGTTACTACACTTGCAGTCGTAATTAACCAGCCCAGTCAGAATCAGAAATCGATATTAATTATATTTGCGCTAGTCACAATCAACTGATGTTCTTTAACATTTTCTGTAAGTGGCTTGAAGAGGATTGTTGTTGTGTTTATCTCCATATTATTAGTAGGTGTGCGGTTGCTTCAAAGCTAGTGTAATTAGCCAAGCTTACCTATATTTTCACTATACCGCACACAGGCTAATTGGACGCTAAACAAGAAACGTCCGCACGGTGTATTTATAGACATGGGGTTGGCGTATGATCCAACCATGCAGGATGCTATGAGTGTAGACCTTTACACGTGTAGTCTGAAACCATTTTGCCAATGCTTTAGATGTAGTGAATTAATTGATTTGAAAACTGATATTATTAAATACTAAAAAATAATAAGAAAGGCTAAAGTATACATAAGTAAGGCGCCGCCCGAATTGTAAAATAAAACCATCCTCATGCCATGTTCTGATGAGATTAGGCCTTTATTCTGATAGGGGATTACACGCAGATTCACTAAGTAAAAATTATACTCTTGACGTTGTTTTCTCAATTTGGACAGATGAATGGAAGTCTACTTGACGCTGGCTATGTTGGAGCCTTAAGACAGAAGGTGATTTCTTGGTTGAATTACTAATATGTTCTTTGCTTCATTTGTATAGATGCGTGTTTTTAAGTGTAAAATTATATAAAATCAATATATGATATCAAATTTCAATATCCAAATTCATTTCTAATGAGTAACTTGCACAAATTTGACTGATGAAGCTCAATAAGTCATCTATATCAGTATTCACTATGGAGTAATCAGTTAATGGCTGTGGCAGAGAAGTCTACTCACATGTACAACAAGTTAATTACACCCTTAAACTCATTCTATTGTTTAGCTTTAAGCTTAATAAGAGTTGTTGTTCCTATCAGCTCAACGGGGTAAACTCTCGCACCACACCACACAAGCTAAGAAGAGCAAATAAACTGTCTTTCGTATGAACACAAGTAAATAAGAGCATCACACAAGCAAATAAGGAATAAATTGCCAAACCACATAAGCCTAAAACGATTAATTTAAGTTACAATAGTAGTTAGACTAATCCTTTTATAAACTTTGATATCTCATTGTTCTAAAATATCTTAAGATAGATTCATTCATAAATAAATTTTTATATTTGACATACTATAAAATAAAATTAGAATTTATTTCAAATGAAATGAACTTTATACTTGATTTAAGTGTAGAATTTAATAAAAAATTTTATTTTATAAAAGTGAGCTATCACTATTTTTTAAAAAATTTTACAAATATAAAAAAACACACAAAAAAAAGAGAAGTATACTATTTTTTAAAATTTTTTTGGAAATATAAAAAACACACAAAAAAAAGAGATGGAGATATGGTAGGGAGAGAAAGGAAAAAAAAAAAAAGAAAAGTGAAAAATTATTTTAACTAAGGGTATTTTTGTTATAATGAAAAAAACTTATAACTTTAAATTCATTTGCAAATTCTATCAAATTTGATAGAATTTGATTTAGTTATAACCAATTCTAAGAATTTAATGAAATAGAATTTAGTTATAACCAATTCTAAGGATTTAATGAAATAGAATTCCAAATGAATTTTTATTTATACCAAATATAAAAAATATAGATTTTGTAAATGAATTCCATAAAAAATTATAGAATTCATTTACACCAAACAATGTATAAGAAATATGATAATCATGGTAATATATATGACTAATTTTTATTTAAATTTTATTTGAAATTGTAATTTTTTATATGTCAAATTTAGAATTTATTTGAAATGATAATTCATTGTTTATCAAATTAATTATTTGACAAATAAATTATTAAAATATATATTGGTAATGAACTCATACATAAACGGTATGATTATAATAATAAATATAATATTTATTTTTATTAAATAATTAGTTGAATGATTAAAAATTAGTATATAAATAATAATTAAAACTTCTTATTTTGTTGTAATACATATTTTAAAAAATATTATCAATTAAATAAAATTATAAAAATAAAGTTATAATTAAATTAGTATAATAAATTTAATAATAACATAATTTTTTAATATAAAAATAAAAAATTCATAATTTCTTTTATTGAAAGTCGCTCATTGTGACGATTTGTTTAAAAAGTTTCATCTACTGGAAGCTGGAACCCCACTATCAACAATTGAACTGTACGTAAAAAAAGGACAATTAAAAAGTACATCATCTCATGCAAGAATCATTATTTAACATGAAAGTCACATATTTCACTCAATCTTACGAAACCCTCAGTTCGAAAAATAATTGAAGCCGTCATGGAATTTGCCTTTACTTTATGCTTTTTTAGTCTATAACAGCTGTCTCTTCCCATAAGTTCATAATGGGGAATTCATAGCTTCTCACAATGTGATAGGTTCCCTCCGTACACCGTATTTATCTGTATCTTTCTTTGGCAATGGGAAACTTTCTTTTTTTTTGGAGGGGGTCAAGAGCTATGGGAAACGTTGCTGACCCACTTACCAATAATTTATATATATATATATATATATATATATAAAATTTCACTCAATCTTACGAAACCCTCAGTTCGAAAATAATTGGGAACCTATCACATTGTGAGAAGCTATGAATTCCCCATTATAAACTTATGGGAAGAGAAAGTTGTTATAGACCAAAAAACCATAAAGTAAAGACAAATTCCATGACGGCTTCAATTATTTTTCGAACTGAGGGTTTCGTAAGATTGAGTGAAATTATATATATATATATATGCCGCTTTGAACATCGAAGTGCAAAGTGATGCCTATCCAACTTCACCAACGACCTTGCAATCTTTCCTTATCTCACTTCAAAAACAAAAGACCATCAATTTAAGTGTATTGATTAAATTTGTAGCCACAAGAATCTTGGCGGGCATTCTATTACCATAATTATTTTTGTATCTTCTGAAAAAAACAACCGCGTTTTTCTTTTATTTTTAAGTTGTTTTTCTGTCAAAAGGTTGTTGGGTATAAAATTAAAAGGTCAACTTTGAGAGTAGTGGTAGACATTATTTTACCCCAAGCAACATTATTTTAAATTGTTCTTGTATAGTACTTTATTGGTACGTTTAATATGAGATACAATAACAAAGAGTATCATGACATAACCTTCAAAACAAGAGTTGTATGGTTGATATTTATGTTGATAAACCCCAATAAAGAAACTTAAAATGAAAGATTGCATGTGCAACATAAAATGATAATTTGTTCGGATCAGTCAAATGTTTCTTTTCGTTTTTCTTAATCTTTATCATTATCACTTTGTCATTTCTTCACATGCCGAATGATCATGTCATTCAATGTGTGAGTTTTGTGTTAGAATTTTTGTGTGGGCTAATATTAATTATTAATTTGTTTTAATTATTTTATAAAATAGACTAAATAATATAGTTTATTGAATAGTGTGTAAATCCAATTAAATTGTGATCAAATGAGTTATGTGCTTATGATACTAATAGTAGGCCGATATAGAAGACGGTCTGTGTAGGCCTAATTTAATATGGATCTCTGATGAGTGAGTCTGGTAAATTTATTATAAATAGGTTAAGTCTCCTTCTTGCCTTTATAACCCTAACCTTAGTTGCTACACCTATTGGTAGTCGTCTTGCGAGAAGGTCAAAGAGAGGAAAACTTAGCTCTCAATTTTCAATCATTCTGATCTATTTTCTTAGTGTTAAATTTCAGTGGTTGATATTATGGCTCAAAACAATTTTGGATTTACTGCACAAACATGTACACAATTTGTTCTCACTTAACTGTTGATTGGTGTTTTAAATTCATGTATTAGATATTGAATAAATTCTTACATATGGTATCAAAGTTTTAGATTGTACATGATTTAGAACCCTAAATATTTTGTATTAATAATTAAATTATGAGTTTATTTATTTGTTCTATCTAAGAATGGATTTACTTAAAAAAAATTGGCCTGCGGGCATGGTCAATTGCTTTTGATATATTTAATCTGCCTCTATTTTTTCAAACAATTCTATTAGCTCAGTTGGTTAATGAGGCTGGCAAAACATGTAGATATCGCAGGTTCGAAACTTGTGTTGGCCAAATTTTTCCTTTTTTTTTTTTCTACAATTCTGTTCACAAATCGTAAATAGAGATCTCTTGGATCCAAACCTAGCTCTCTCTCTCAGCGGCACGCTTTTCGTCCATCCTCGGCTTCGGATCCAAACCTATATCTACCTTACCCAAATCTCAGCATCGAACCCAAGCCTTAGTTTTGTTCCAATTCCATTTGCAAATAGCAACCCACAAACAAGACCAATTGAAACAAGAACTGTAATGTAATCGAAGATTGAAACCCATTCCCAAAACAAGAAACCCGCAAATGATGTGATCGAAGATTGAATGATTCTTTAGTTTGTGTTGGTTGATGATTGGTTTGTGTTGTTTGATTTGTTTTGTTGATGATGTTTCTAGTGTGCAAACGAAATCGCTAGAGAACGTCGATTGAGCCACCTCTTCTGCCGTCGACGTCTCCCTTGTTCGATCCAAGATCGGCAATTCAATGACAAAAAAAAAAAAGGAGGGTTGAAACCCTAATTGGAACAAGGCTATCATGGGTCTCGAACCCACGACTGCAAGGCTCAAAGCCTTGAGCTCTACCGACTAAGCTAAACAGATTATTTGTTAATATGCGGACAAATATTTAGACAAGTAAGTTTATATTTATGTTCATCATGGTATGTTTTATTTTATTTCATATATATATATAATAATAATAAAATAAAGTAATCATGTATTTAAAATTAAGGTATATTTAAAATACATACCAAACACTATATATATATATATATA
>CATIWR010688721.1:0-33824 GCA_949677035.1 Omphalea diandra | reverse complement strand
TCCACTTGTGAGAACCCAATTCAGTTGTGTAGTTACAGAAGCAAAGGAGGGGCTTTTATGCCGTTTAAGGCATTTTCTGGGTTTGAAGCTGTGAGGGAAAGGAAGGAGGAGAAGGAGGTTATGTCACAAGTTACTGGACTTACTCTTATGACCAGTCCAATATCTGAATTGGGTTGCTCCAATTTGATGTCAAAAACAAATAGCAATAATCAAATGAAAATAATGCAGAATAAACCCCAACAACAACAGCAGTATCAGCAGCAGCCTTACAAGAAACAGAGGCGGTGCTGGTCGCCAGAGCTTCACCAGCGTTTTATTGATGCCCTTCAACAACTTGGTGGATCTCAAGGTTAAAGCTTAATAAAATTTCATCTCCTGACCCTTATAGAGAGGAACTTTTGCTTGGTATTTTTGTTTATTGATATATCGACTCATGGATTTTGTGAATTACAAGTTTTAAAGGATGAAGTTGCCTTAAAGATGCTATTTTTATCTAAACTGTGATTAAAGAATCTGCTGATATGAGAAATGGGACTAATTTAGATTTCCAGTTAAATTACATTCACTGGATTTTATGTTCTTATGCTAATTTGTTTTTATAATTCCATTATTTTGTATATGTTACGAATTGAGTTCTTTTTATATTCTGTTTATCTATTTCTCATCGGATTGTTCTTTTCTATTTTCTATTTTTCAGTGGCCACTCCTAAACAGATAAGAGAACTTATGCGAGTGGATGGCCTCACCAATGATGAAGTTAAGAGTCACTTGCAGGTATGTCTTTGATTCTGATAAACATCATTTTTTATGCACTTTTTTCCTGTTATGGAGGAATAATATGAAGTCTGTTGTGTGTGTGGGCAGAAATACCGGCTTCATATACGTAAACTTCTGCCTTCTTCAACTCCCCAAGCAAAGGGCTTATGGATGGCTCAAGATATATCAAAGCCAAGTATTTCACAATCTAATTCTCCACAAGGACCCTTCTATGGATGTGGGTCTGCCAAAGATATCTCTAGTACTATTGGAGGGGATAGCATGGAAGCAGAAGATGACGGCAAATCAGAGAGCCATAATTGGAATAGTAGGCTGCATGAGGGAGGAGAAGTCAATGTATAGTGGTAAATGAACTGATCCTGATACCCGTGAATTTTGCAGATACAAATATACATGGGAAATCAGATTGTAAAGATATGAATAATGATGTTGACAGATATAGGATTCAAGATTGGAGTTTTTTTTGTTTACGAAAAGACAATATATAGATAACATCAGAGAGGATGTATTATTTTGCGGATATTATGGGCTGGTTTAGCTGTCTCCAATTTGAGTTCCGTCTCTTTGTACCTGATCTTGTTGTTCATCAGTTTATGTAATGCGTATCGATGGATTCTAGGATTGTTACATGACAATTATCTGATAAAATGCTTATCGTTATTTTCAATTTTCTTTCAGTATATATGGTTGATGTTTATTTGCCAATGGTTGCCATTGCAACCAGTTTTCAATCGCACCATCTTTGAGTTAAGCCTTTCGGGTAGAATCATTGAGTAATTTATTTATTATTTGCAAATGTTGCTGAGAAAATTAATTTGTGTTTCTCTATATGCCTTTACCATTCACGACGTGAACTGCTTATTGTGAGATTACTAAACATCTCTGGGTTTGTTGTTCCATCCGTATGCAAGTTATAGCTAGTTCCTATGATAATATCTCCATGTTTTGAGAACCTAAGCTCAGCTGCTGCTAGTTCTATATGCAGTTACTTATTCTTGTACTCAATTTCCTTTCACTGAAGGATGCAAAAGGCAGAGGTTGCATTCCTTATGTTAAACACAAATGTTTGGCTGTATGTGAATTGATTCTTGCATGATTTGATGGATATATGACAGCTGAACCACACTTAAAACGTTGTCATGTTTGTCTTTGATTCCTTATTCTTTGTATCTTGTCACTTTTGTCTTTATTTCCATCTTCGTAGCAGCAATTTTTTCTTCGGATTAGGATTTTTTGTTTGCTGATATTAACCAAGTAACTCATCTTCTCTCATTTTACTTTCAAGTTTGCATAGGTTAGGTTGTGGTGAACAAGATCTAGTTTATTGGTGTTTTAGCTCTTAACATAGCCTTGGCAATAGAGAGGAAAACAAAAACCAAGTTTTAGTGTAACTTGGCATTAAGGGCATAAGCCAAGGCCATGAAAGTACCTTGCATCCACATGTCCAATAATCTAGCAATCTTGTACTCTTTAACATGCTCTTTCCTTTGTCTGGAAAGCCAGCAAATGCCATGCCATGAGCCAACTTAAGTTGGCCCTTGCCATGAAAATCAAGTGCAAATTTTCAACCATATCTTGACGTCTACTTATGGTCTTAACAACTTCAGAATGGGGTGACCCTAGGCCCCTAGTAATATATACTAAGATTTCAAGGGTACATGCGAACTCATAAGTCTGCATTGAAAATTTCACCTAAAACCCAATTCCATTAGTCATATAAATAATGAGTTTGTTTAAATTATCCATAGATTAGATAGATATATAATAAGTCTTTGACAACTTCTACACACTACCAGCTAAAACTGAGCTAAGGGCTTTTGCAAAGACAATTTGGAACCAAAGACAAAGTTGTCAACTTCATGATAAAATAATGTATGGATCTGAATGAGAGGATATGGTGAGCCCACTCTTAGATTTTGCCTTTAACACTGAATGACTCAAAACCTTTGTACCATAGTAATGTTTTTCCCTTGGGAATCTTTCTATTCTGTCATCAAGACATCAACTGCTTTGTATCTTCTATTGTTTTCTTTGTATTGATCCATACCTGTTCTTTTTATTTTTTTTTCCTTGATCGGAATAATACACATATGATATAATATATACAGTATCCCCTTTCTTTTCTTTTCCTATGGGCACTATCAATGGCAGTGGTATTGCCTGGTTGCCTTTGTGACACATTTTGTCAATGGAATACTGTTAGATGAGGTTTTGGATACTTAAAAAGATCAACCAATTATAACATGTCATGTATTGAAGCAATGATAATTATTTTTCACCTACACACACACACACACAGTAGAATCAATTTTAGAGTTAAAAGTTTTGACTTCAAATTAAAGTTAGAGGCAACTTAACAATAAAAAAATATTTTTTTTAAAAATAATGCACCTTATGAAAACTAGATCTCATGTTTTTGTGATAGATAATATATTAATTTTTTATTATCTTATATTATATTTTCTAAAACATACTGATTCTTAAAAAAATTTCTAAATTAACAAAAAAAAAAAAAGAAAATGAAGAAATTCATTAATGTTTCAAGTTATCATTGGACAACAATTCATGGAGCTTAAACATTGGATTAATTTACTTATTTTATAGAAAATATTTTTTTAAAACAAAATTTTATATTTTTATTATTTGATGTATTCAGAAAATTAGTGAAAGAAAAGTATTTTTTATCACTAAAAAACTAAATTATTTTTTGAAAAAATGAGTTCTTTATTTAAGAATCATTTTCTAAATTTTCAACAAATTTATCTAAATAAAAAAATCATTATATATATATATATTGTTATCATTAATCATTTTAATGATCATTACTTATTGATATTGATTGATAGTAATTGCTTACAATTAATAAGATTCATAAAATTTTTTTATTTTTAATATATTTTCTCATATTAAATAATAAAGAATATAAGTAAAATATATTTATAATATAAATTTTATTATAATTTTTATAAATTAAAAAAATTAATAATTCTAAGATAATATATATATATATTTTTTATAAGTTTTCACAAAACAAAGGAGAAGAATTTACTCGTCAATCTTTACACGTTGTCGTTCGATGACAGCTCGGCCGCTTCTCGTTCTACACAGAGACCCATCCTATGAAACGACAACGTTTTTGAGCTAAACTAAATTCTCTTTCCCTCCCCCACCGAGTTCAGTTCTTCAACTGCAGAAAGAAACCCAACAATTCCTAAACCCTAATAAAGAATTTTTTACACTCATATTACACTACAAGTGAGCATTAAATTGCTTTCTTTCACTCTTTTTTAGCCTTTAAACACGTAAATTTTCTAACTTTGATTGGTTTTGGCTTCAATTCGTTCTGTTTCATTAACTGATTTTAAAAGCTTGGAAATATAACTGTTGTGTTTTTATTTTTATTTTTTTGCCATTCTTTCATTATAATTTTATGGGATTAGTTGGTTGATTATA
This sequence comes from Omphalea diandra, assembly GCA_949677035.1. Taxonomy (NCBI): domain Eukaryota; kingdom Viridiplantae; phylum Streptophyta; class Magnoliopsida; order Malpighiales; family Euphorbiaceae; genus Omphalea; species Omphalea diandra. The sequence goes on along the minus strand of CATIWR010688721.1, from coordinate 29,594 downwards.
GTTTTTTATTTTCTAATATGATTTTTCTACAGCACGTGGTGATGAGGGAGATAGTCACTGTCCAAGTTGGAAGCTTTGCAAATTTCATTGGCTCTCATTTCTGGAACTTCCAGGTTTATAGATATAGTTGTTATTTATTATGCTGCTTTGTTCTTGAATTTGTAGAAATGGGTACTAGTTGCTTGTTGTTGGGTTCATTTTTAAGATGGATGTTGTTTTTTTTTTTTCCCCCGTGTTCAATGCTCAAGGATGAGTTGCTTGGGTTGGCTGCTGATCCTGGTAGTGATCCAGTCTTCAAGAATCTACATCAGTATTTGAACATGAATGTGCTCTACCGTAGTGGGGAAACACAGCAGGTGTGAGCTTTTTGACATTGTATTTCTTCCATTTTAATTAGATGCATATGGGTTTGACGTTAGTTAGAAACTTAAAATATTTTCTGGATTTTACCGTGTTATTAGTTATTTTGTTAACATGAGATGATGTCTTGGAAGTAGTTGCTGTATTAATGTAGTCATCGTTGTGAATCATTCATCATCGTTTAGATGTTATTGAAAGAAAGCTGACTGGTATTTAAGCTCATTTACTTTATTGTTTTATAAAACTAAAGTAGCTCACATCAACAAAATTCAATATTTTCTCTATTTGATTCAGATCATAGAGCAACATAAGAATGTTGTTGAATTTTTCACTCATAAGTTTCAAATTTTAAGAGCCTGTGATATCTTTATGTATTTAGGTTCTAGCAACCTATATTCTTTAAAGCTTTTCAACCCTTTTTCTTGGCATCCTAGCATTCTAGACTTCCATGAAATCAATTTGCAGCCGCTTCACTGACTTGCTGTTGTTTAATTGAATACTCTCAGGGCATCCTTACTTATACTCCTCGCCTAGTATCCATAGACAGTAGAGGTATGTGACACTTGTTCAGCGTTAAGAAATATCAACCTGGTGTACTTTTTCATGGTTAATTGAATCTATTTTAGAGTATAATTTAGTTCAACTGTAGTCAGAGTATGCATGTACTCCAGGAATATTTTATACTTAACTTTTTCTCATTCTGAAGAATGCTGATCAGCATTGCAGAGAATATGTTTTATTGTGGAAGTTCAAACTTGAAACAGTTAAGATGTGAATTCTTCATATGAAATTCAACATTGTGAAGACGTTTTTGCATCCTGAGGATTTAGCTCAACTGGCAATTCTTACCAATTAAATAAAACAGGGTCTGCTACCTTCAGGCCTCCTTAAAAGGAAACCTGGCAATAGACAAATTTATTAGTTGGACTCTCTGACTTTGCAGGGTCCCTTGGATCTGTGAGTTCACATGGTACTCTGTACAATGATGTCTTACCAGCACCATCACAAGTTACCACATGGTGAGACTTCTAATATCAATTTGTATGTTAGCTTTTCAATTTCAATGTAGATTCTTATAATATGAATATAAACAATGTTCCATGATAAGTTGAATGGTGGCTATCTATTAATTATTACCATTGATTGTCTGTGTTTTACTTCTAAATATGAATTTAAAAATCTACTACATCTGAATTGTTTGAAAACATTGGTTAAATAAATATATAAAAAGGAAAGGAGACTGAAAAGTAGAAAATATATGAAAGGTAAGGAGAAAAAAAAGTAGAAGGAAACATGATTTGACCTGAGGCTATGGTCATCCTATTTGAAATTTTTTTTGTTAAGTGAAGTTTTATCTACCTTTTTATAATTACTTGGTTTATATTTTCTTTCTTTTTGTCAAAATATCAGCGCAAAAAGTGAATTTAGACTGTTCTGTAGCTTTCAGAATTTGTATCAATTTTAAGTCATCAAGCTGTACTTTGCCTCTTTAATCTGTTGGACTCATTTGTTTACACGGTTCTATGTGTTGCCATATATTGCGCAGGACAGGCAACATTTCCACTCATTATTCTGAACCTCATAAAAAGAATTTGTTCTTACAAAGTTTGCAAGAGGAAGAGCAGGAAAATTTGAAGCTCAATAGTATCAACAACAGGGATAATGATGCTAAGAAAGAAATTCAGGATCAGGACATAGTTGAATCTTTAGAAAATGGTGTCCAGTTTTGGACAGACTTCTCAAAAGTGCACTATCATCCACAGAGTTTATATGAATTACGTGAATTATGGATGGATACTGAGGAATTCAACAGTTATGGAGTTGGAAGGGATATCTTCTCTAGTGATCTGCAAGAAGAAACGAATGAGAGGCTTCGCTTTTTTGTAGAAGAGTGTGACCATATTCAGGTATATTTCTTATAAGAAATTTGGATTAATATGTGTCTGAGCGTTTTTTTTTTTTTCCCCCAAAGAAAAGTTTTTCTTGTATTTGGTGATTGATCGTTGCTTCTTCTGTATCCTTTGAACTGTTGATGGCTGGCGACTCTCCCAACCTATCATATGGAAGTGCGAGTAATTATGTGAAAAGTATGAAAAAGAAGTGGATAAGATTCTTATCATCTCATGAGACCTTAATCTTTTATTAATTAGTTTAACAGTTTTATGTTTTGATATGCATTACATGTTGAGAACTCGAGATATTTTGACCATGTCTTTTTTTTGAAGGACTATGGTAATTCCTCATTATCTTTGTAAGAGAAGACAGAGGAAGTTGGATTTTTGTTTTTTAATTCAGTCCTTTAATTCTGAGTTTGAGCCTCCTACATGTATTTTTTCGATTTTGATTCCTCATTATGAATTTTAACTGATGTACATATGACCTTTTTTTTCTATGATGAATTTGACAGGGTTTTCAATTCATTGTAGATGATTCAGGAGGCCTATCTGCTCTGGCTGCAGATTTTTTGGAAAGCATTGTAGATGAATACAGTAATACACCAATTTTACTCTATTCTGTGACGGGTCCTGGTTCTCACATTAGTCCAGAAAGCCGGAAGCAACTGATTTCCAGGCACATTCATGATGCAGTTTTGTTTTCAAGACTATCATCCTTCTGTAATTTGATTGTGCCCGTTGGTTTGCCCTTCCTAAGTAGAAGTAAGCAAACTTGCATTTCAAAGAATCTTTATGCTTCTTCTGAATGTAGAGCAGTGTCACTTTTCTCTTTATTTTCGAGATTTCCGTTTAAAACAGATTGCTTTACCCTTTTCATTAGGTTTTGCATGCTTCTGCTGATGAAATTATTTAGACCTGTTTGCTTGACTAATGTCAGTGTTCTTTAAGTTCGTTTGCCCTTAACCAACTCCTTGTTTTCTGGTAATTGTTGCTTCATATTGAAGGTAAAGCTTCCACATACCTCTGCATTGAAGAGAAGCCTTATCACTGCAGTGCAGTATATGCTGCTGCTATACAGTCTATTAGTCTCCCCTTCCGAATGGAACCACCTGGACCCACTGTAGACTCTTCTTTTGTTTCTGGTGCAATGAATGTATATGAGCTTGTACAAATATTAACAGGGCAAGATAGACAGAATATGGCAACCATCCTGGATGTTGCATTGCCTGTGCCACCTCTTTCAGGTATTTTATCTTACAACTTTTTGTCCAGGCCTTTAATTTTTGCCAATGAGTTTTGACTAATAGTTTGTCATGAAAAACACAGGGAAACAGGTTGAGCATTCTTTTCTAGGGAATTTGCAATCATTGACACCAGAGATAGCGGAAGTAGAGGATTTACGAGCAGTGGAATCCATGGCTGTTCATGGAGCCCTTGGGTCAGGTACTGGTTATGATTTGTAAATATAATGGAGAAATGTAATTGAAATGTCTGTCCTTCAAGCCCTTCGTTTGCTAGTCCATATTGGATTTTTTAGAGCTCCCTTTTAATTGACTTCGGCTGGACATCATTTTCTTCATATATGTAGTTCTATGAATTGCTTTATCTGTCAACCAATGGCTTAATGATGCTAAAGAATGACTTCTACTTGGTAGGGTGCTTGATATTATGGTAGTCGGTGTGTTTCTGAGGTAATAAGATTTAGTGAAGAAAATTTTCAAGGTGGGAAGGGTTTTCTGATACCAGGGACAAGGCTCTCTGGCGATCCTTGTGACTTGAGGGTAACCTATTGGCAATTTGCATGATGAGTTTTTACTGTCTTGCCATTTTGCTACTTAATGAGTAACTCTGCAAGCTATGATCCTAATTCACTGTGTGCTGTTTTCTTCTTCTTATTATTATTTTTGTTTGCAGGAGGTTGTCATGCGTCAGTCTCTGAAGTGATAAATGCAGTTAACAATGCTTATAAACATGCATTAATGAGGCCAAAGTTCTGCCATCTATCGGCTGCTGTTTGCCCTCTTCCAATACCATTGTCGTTTCCTTCCATCTTTGGGAACCTGGTTGGTCAGCATGGTGAGCTTTTGAGCAGTCCAATTCCAAGTTCCTCATCGAGGGGATGTCTTGATGTGCACTCCATCCCTATAGCAGCTAGACTCCGTTCAAGCAGTGCTATCTTGCCATATTTGGAGAACAGGTTATTAAATCTTCGTAGGTATGGCATTGACCGAGGAGCGCCCGGGAGAGAGTTACTTAGAAGCTGGGGCTTTGCTAAGGATGAATTAGAAAACATTGAAGAAAGCCTAACTAAAATGGTTGCAACTCTTGATGATCGTTATCAGGTTTCCTCAGACTCGGATTAAGTTTTTTTGATGTTCACTCTTTTCATTTACTTTTTTTCATAACACCTTTGTAAAGTGGTTAACTCATGATTTTGCACGGGATTTGTTTGTACGTGACGGCTATAGATGCAGGAAAAATGTGCTAGATGTTTACAGACAAGAAAACAAGAATATCTATATTGAAGAAAAATCTTCTCTTGAGGCTATATATATGTTTATGTTCTATGTGTCCATCTATAATAGAGCCAAACGTTGCAATTCCTTATATATATATATATATATATATATATATATATTTTGAGGTAGAAAGTTATCTAAATATATATGAACATCGGAGTAGAAATCTGTTTTATATGTACAAGACACTTGGGCTGAATTGGCCGGTTTGTGCCTATAGCAACAATTTCTGAGCCTCATTCCAGAGTTCGGCCAGGCTTGATAACAAATATATACTATGAATATTATTGAATTAATCAATTCTGTCAATGGCATTTGGCTTACTCCATATTGTTAACAGAAGAAATTAAATCCAAATTGCTTACGAGCATAGATTAAGCTTAACAAAACTGCAAATTTGCTAAGAATGCCTTGCAAGAGCTTGATTTTGTAGTTGCTTTGTTGGGTGATGAAATACGGATACTTCATATTATATATTTATGTCGTGTTGTATTGAATAATTTTTTTAATATTATAATACCAAACATTAGTCATAGTAGTTTTTTTTTATAATAATTATATAAATATTTCGATATAAAAATAAGAATATTTGTAATTTTACTTTTTTATTGATAATTTTTTTTTATGTTTTAGTTTTTTAATTTTTTTATTATATAGAAAACTAAATATACATTAATATAAATTTGAAGAATTTTCTATATTATTAAACTTTTTAAATTATTTTTACATACATAACTTCTTATATTGTTAAATTTTCTATATTTTTTTAGTTAATTCAAGAATATTTAATTTAATTATTAGTGTATTTATCATATAATAAAATAAAAATATATATCATATTACTTATTAAAAATATGATTTCGCTAATACAATTATTTGATAAATAACAAATGTTCATTTAAATTTGAGTTTGAAATTGAAATTAATATACATAATTGATTAGTATTCATCAATCTCACAATAAATATATCTTGATATACAAAATAGTTGCCACTTTTTCATTTATATCTTTAATTATATTAGCAAAACAATAACTGTATTTTATCTAGTTTCATAATTAATAGGGATAAATTAAAAAGTAATTATAAATATTATTGATTTAATAAAAATGTACGTATATTTTGAGACATATTAAGAAGAAATAGTGAATAATTTTTTTAGATAGGGGGAGTATTTAATATTTTATAATAATTTATTATATCATGATTATTTGTTTGTGCAATTGGTTTATTTCTCATGATTATTTAATCCCAAGAGGTGCTGATCCTTGCTCTCAAAATCACCGGTTTTGTGAATTCCAATAAAATATTAATTAGTAGGGTCATTACTGTATACATTTAAGTCTTCTGTAAGAAAACTTCAATCACAAATTTTAGAGAGAGAGAGAGAGAGAGAGAGCCATCACCTTTCGCTCTCAATTTGTCTGCACCTTGACATCCCTAGCAACAATAAAGTATTAATTCCTACTTTTGGTCTCTTCTGAGAAGCAACCAAATATTCAATTGGTCACTTAGCTATCAAATAACAGGAAGCAAGGCAACTATGATCACTCTTTTCCTTGCTGCCTTCTCATGGAGACAAATTCGGTCTTTTTCTTCTGCCCTTTTATTTAATAAGGTAATTAATATTTGTCAATTATGGCTGCCTCAAGAGAAAATCCAGGTAAATTAAAGAAATAAATGATCCACTTGCCATATCAACATTACTACTTCTCAATTATCATCAAATTTCTGTGATGGGATGATGAAGTGGATGGATCTTCATGGGTATTAGTATTCCAAAAATGTCTCTGGGATCAATTGATCTAAATTAAAATAATAAATGCTATTTTATATATTATGTTATAATTATTTTAAATTTCACGCAAAAGTGAAAGATGAATTTTAATTAAAAAATAAAAAAGTCATTATAATCCTTTTACAATGTATTAATTAATATATTTCTTTTTACAAAACTTTTAATTTATTTGATCCAGTTAACAGTCCATGGAAAGCACATGGTTATCATCAACTATGTAGACAAAATCTATGAGCTGCACCATGATTGGATATCAACAATTCCAAACATTAATAACAATATTGAGTTAGCCACATGCCCAATGGTACCATGGTACTATTTATTTTTATTTTATGGAATCGAAGTGTTGCTAATAATGCTTATAAAAAAGGTTAATAGTTAGCATTTATAGAATTAACATAATGAATCTTTGAAATCTAGAAATCAAAATTAATTTATCATCAGTGTGTGCACAAGATGTGCATATTATTCCCAAATCATTTCAAATCCTACTTTTAGCATAAAATAGCGATTAAGGATTATTTATAAACATATCTGCTAGTAATTAAAGATACTAAGTAATAAGATATAAGAACAGAAGTCATCAGAAAAGTTTGGAACATATGAGAGTGGTAATTACTATGCAAAAGCTTTAGAAAGAACTTCTAATCTTCTGATTTACATGGCATGATTTGTAGCAATGTAAGTAAAAGTGAAATAAGATTTCCTACCAAATGAAATGAAAAATAAGGCAAAAGCTATACTTCGAAAAGAAAATGCAGACCCTATATTTTGTAATGTCTTCCCACAAAGTCTTCTATCCCAAACAGAAACAAAAAAATAATGCTTTACTTAAGAGATCTCATGTGAATCTTTCATCTTCCTCCACCCACCTTTCTTTCTCTGTGTCTCTCTCTCTATGTCTGTATGTCTGTCGAACAGTTATGAGCTGAAATAAAGGGAAGAACAACAAAAAATATATAGTTATGGAAACGTTTAAGGTAAACAATTTCTATAAAACGTTACAATAGCTGATGACAATTAAAAATCACATGTATTAAAAAGTTGCGAAGTATTGATATTTCAGTTTTACACTCATATTTATAAAATCGATAGGCATCCAATATCTTAATTTTTTTTAAAAAATATTATATTATAAATCGGTATTATATCATGTAATATTAATATTGTCATACCTATACAATAAAACAGAAAAACAACAACTCATCAACTGAACAACAAACATATTTTCACATCAATATCCTTTCTTACATACACAATAACACAATGAAATCTCAGGGCATGGAAATAGGTTCAAGATCATCAAGCTAACAATAGATCAAAAAAACATCTCACTTAACTTTTTGTAAATTTCATAAAGGAAAAATACAAGAATTATTTCGGGAAAATGTAAAGAGAACTCAACTCTATAGAGCAGATTTGCAACAAATCAACTAACCTCAAAAATATCCCAAAAAGTGCAAATCGAATATAATCATGATTATAAAATTTCTAGTGATATAAAATAGCAGTGACCCCAAAAAACTAAAAGAATATTAACCTTAGTTGAATATTTGTTTTCTCAATATTTAGTTCATGTTCATCGGCAATGATCTTAGCCAATAATATACAAATGGTAGAAACAGAAAGTGGAAATATTTCAATTTTCAATTACGGTATGACTTGGAAATCAAATCTCCATGTTCTTTTGGCAAGAAAGAGATTTTTTTTTTAAACTGCAAAGTTGTACACAATCAGAATAATCCATCAAAAGAAACATCATTTTCTGTGGAAAACCAAATTGTCTTTCATTAGGTAGCAGAAACCATCCAAAAGCAAGAAGGTTTGATAAAAAAAAAAAAAAAAAAGAGCCAGTATCATGGATTCAATTAAGTGCTCAAGAAATCCCCCAGTCATTCGAGTATGTGCTGGTATAAAAATTTTGTGCCCTTGCATTAAATTAAGATTGATCAAAATTTTAAAAAATGAGAAACATAATAAAAATAATAATAATAAAAAGTGACTTACACTACTCGTGATTGACTTAATTTCACAATTAATAGCTGATATTAATTTATTTTTATCTAATAATTTATAATATTCCAGATACATCATATATGGTACATAAAAATTCCATTACTCAAAATTTTGTCTCTTACCCAAAAAACAAGAAATAAAAACAGACAAATTCTTTAGCAATAAATTTAGGACAATCTCTCCTGGAACTAAAATCTTTATAGTGCACATCATGTAAACTATATTGTTCTTAATGAAGAGAAACCAAAAGGTGCTACTTAACAAAGTTCAAGAGGCCATATCTAAATCTGCGAATCCTATTTCTCTATTCAATAAAGAATAACTCTGACTTTCCAATATGACCAAACTACATCTATTAACCCAATTTATGAAACGGAAAACCAACCTAGATCACAGATTACACAAGAAGGCATCAAAAGCAGCCATAAAAACAAATCAAATCAAGTGGGGGAAAAAAGGACGCACGACGCTCACGTGCATGCTCAGGCATAAACCACGTGATTACAGAACCAAAAACAAAAAGAAGGTAAAGAGAACTTACCTAGGATAGAAAATTGCTGCGATGGAGCTAGCAAGAAGGTGATCAACAGACTAGCAAAAAAACTTCAAGAAGATGGACCAACCGTACTCCTACCCTCTTCTCTTCCAGACCTTTGTTGAGGCCGCTGCAGCTGATGTTGCTGTGGTAGAAGTAAAAGCTGTCCCTGAATCTGATGATGATGGTCTTGGTGCTCCACTTGTGGTTGAATTTGGTAAGGGTTATCATAGGTAGCAAGAGCCAAAGAAGGAGACATACCACCAGTAGCACTAAGCTGATTATACCCAGTAGCAGTAACCGAACCTGCTCCATCATATCCACTGTTAAACCTCAAAATCTCTTGCTGCTGTTGCTGTGGTTGATCATAAGTCCTAAACATCTCCGGCTGGTCTCTTACAGCCAAACTAGAAGCAGCAGTCAATTGCTGATGTGCCTCAAGGAATTGCTGCTGCTGTGGATGCTCCCTTATCACCAGCTGACCGCCGTGCGCCGGACCAGCAGGAATACCCATCATGGGCAAAAAGTTATGGGGCATCACATTAGAACCAGAGGGATTACCCAGATGTTGCTCAGACATAAGCGTGGTGGGTTGAAGAATAGGAAGCATTGCACTAGGCCCAATATACTGTGCCAGCTCTTGCTTGGCGTGGAACAGGTCACTCTGAACCTGCTTCAGTCTATGTTGAAGAATAGATATCAGACCTACACAACCGTAGACTGGATCCCGAAGACGCTCTTCAGCTTCATAAGCAAGGGAATTAACAGCATCTTCTCGGTGACTAGTACTTATCTCGTTGAGAAGCTTGGCCACATTGCTAGCACCGAATACCTTATGCACACTGGCGAACTTTTGAGGCTGGTCCGGTGGAAAATAGGGTGCAAAAACACATTCTTGGGTGCATTTCCGCCGCAGAAACTTGCACGCTGCACATGGCGAATTTGAGGATGACATTCTTAAAATTTTCAGTTCCCTAAAACCAACCACAACGGGAAAAAAAATATATTAACAACAAAGCAAGAAAACCCATAAACGCAATCCTAATAGTTTCTTACTTTCATACGATATGCATAACCAAACAGTATGGTTTTCAAAGACAAGGAAGAAAGATGAAGAAAGGGGAAATGGATAATCTGATGAACCTAATAAAAGAGTGAATGTGGGGAGAGAAGAGTCATCTAATGGAGACAAAATCAATGAATGCGCCAGCTTATTGAATAATGAAGTTTCTTGTGTCTAACCTTGAAATGCAAGAAACTGATGGTCCAAGGGATATCCATCCCTTCTAGATCCGTTTTTCCATCTCAAAATCAAAAAGTTTCCTTTTCAAATCCTAATCTTAAAAAATAAAAAATAAAAAATCCTTAATTTTCGTATCCAAACACAAACAAACACCTATTAGCCTAATAAACTTCACCATACCAGAGACCTCCATATTTCTTGAAATAAATCTCACCTTCAAATATAAAAGAAAAGAAGCAAAACGGGAGATTTTATGAATTTGTTATTATTATTATTATTATTATTATTTTTTGGCTCAGAGCAATTTCTCTCCCTCGGCGTCTTCAACGTCCAGGCAACCACCTGCAACATGGAAACCAAACCGCTAACTAACCGTCAATAAAAAAAAAAAAAAAGACATCGTTAGCAGCCCATACTGTAACCAAATGACGAATATGAAAACTGAGAGAGAGAGAGAGAGGTGTGTAGGGTCCAACTTCGGCAGCTCACCACCCGATCTTTGAGTTTCGTGATCCCGATGACAAAAAAAAACATAATGGATTTTTTATTTAAAAAATAGGGGAAAAAAAAAAACTATGGCTAAGGTAAAAAGGTAAAGGAAAATGAGAAGCGGAAATGACAAGGGAGAGGCGTCACCATGGCAAGAACGTCATTTTTCACGATGGGTGAAATGTGGGTCGTTGAGATTTGTGGTAGAGTAGATGATGGCCTTCCGATCAGACAATTGGTTACGTAGTGAGAGAGAAGGGGGAGATGGAGAGGGAGGTTGTTATGTTCTTTTTCTAAACTGAAATTTTAATGCGTTTCTGAGTTACTCATCGTTCCTCGACTCTCCGCGTTGAATCCTTAAATTCCCCTTCTTATTTGTTGTTTTTTAAATTTTTTTTTTTTTTTGCTAAACTACATCTTCGAATTAATTAACTTATATACAAGCGCATTAAAGGAGAGACAAAAAAAAAAAACTCTTTTAATTGTTTAAAATAGTTAGAAAACTTTTGATAGATTATTAAACGTTAAAAAAAATTAAAAGATTATGTTGAATTACATAAGTATGTATCTCTCTCTCTTTCCTTAAAAGATTTTGTTGAATCACATAAGTATGTATATCTCTCTCTTTCCTTTTTAATGAAGCATGTATATCTAAATTTCTAATTTGGTGGAAGTAAAATTCTATCCTAACCATAATGTTTTTTTTTATTTTTAGAAGATTTTTTAGCAAGTTTATGCTAATCTCATTTTGTTCACAATAAACATATTTTTTCTTTATAGCCTGTATGAGAGTGGGTTGCTGAGGGTTAAACGATATAATGAAAATAAGTGTAAAGAATTAACCTTGTTTGAGAGTACAATTTTAATGAAAGTAATAAATTAAAGAAGGTCAATTATTTACATCCTTTAACTCTCAAATCCATTTTTCTTTAACCTCCAATTTGAGGGTTACGCAATGAAATGAAGAAGGAGGTTAAAATAAAGTATATTATTAGACAAATATAACCTTAAAGTAAAATTTCAATTTTTTGGCAATATTTGATCTCTTGGATATAATTACCAATTTGATTTTTTTAATTAACTCTTCTCCCATATTTTAGAACTTCCAAACAAAATTAATGTTATTCCCTCCTTTAACTCTATATTATTTTCTTAAACTCCCAAACAATGTAAGGGTAATTAATGTTACATTCCATTGCATTTCATTTCATTACATCACTTTTATTAACCTCTTTTTGATTACCTCCAAAGTTTCCATGCATCGTGTTGTTCACAATATACTTCTTTTTCCTTTTTTTTTTAAAAAAAAAAATCTTTTGGCTAATAATTTTTACAGTATCCTACTTTATGGTTTTACTTAATTTATATTCAAATTTGAAGAATTGATTACATTTATCTCCTAACGCTTGAAGTTAAGAATGAGATGTTATTTGGGAAATATTTTGGAAAAAAAATTTTTGAGAAAATTTGGTACTAAACACCAAGATATGCCGATGGTTACCATCTATATAGCACGGAAACATGGGAAAATTGAAAATAGGACATGTTTAATGGAAAAATAGTATTTTATAAAATATAAGTGAAAAATTATGAAAAAATACAGAGTTTCTGAAACACAAAAATACAGCAACGTGACCTAACTAAAGTTTCCATAAAACATAAGTCACAATTATTGATTTTTGAGCTAATTCCTGGTCGTTGGTTGTTGATAGTTGATTAATATTTAGTGTTTAATAAAATTGTTATTTATAACTATAATTATTATAATATAAAAATACATTTTAAATAAATAAATAAATTTTAGATTTTAAAATAAATAACATAAAACATTTATTAAGTATTTTTTAAAAAATTAATAATTGCATATTTTATATGATATACATTAAATATTAATCATCAATATAATAGTGATTTATTAAAAAATTAAAAAATATATTAGATATAAATAATTTTAATAAAATTTAAATGATAAATAAACAAATAATTTATTTTTATTAAAAAATAATACTAAAAATATTATACTAAAATTAACATAAAAATTCAAAATATATATGCATTTTTATTTATAAAAGTATAATTTATTAATGAAAAGTAATATATATATATATATACACACACACATACTTTTTTAAAACTAGAGCTGTTAAATAATTTATCATTGATAAACTATCATATTAATCAAACATATGTTCAATACCTTTTATAAATTGAAAATAAAAATTAAACATCCTCTTAATCTAATTATTTCACACCACTTGGGTACTGATCAACTTAAAACTGTTTAGTTTTATGTTTTTTTTTTTTTTTAAATATAGTTTGAACTCTTAATCCCTCTTCTACACTTAAAAAAAATTGCATCCTGTAAAAGTATAAATATCATCATTTATCAATAATAGTACTTCCATTTTCTGTTCTTGGGGTGCAATTATTTTCCAAGCATTATAATTCAGTTATAGTAATGTTGACTAAAATTTATTACCTAAAATCCCACTAAAACAATATAAATTTTTCAGTGCAATTATATTAATTTTAATATTTATGACGCTATGATAGTATATTTGTTGAAGATTTTGTAATTGAAAAAATTAAAGAATCATAATAAATATGATATATGTCTTTGAAGTTAAGTCTCGCTATTATTAATGATATTTAGAGTTAATTTTCTATCAGTATTGGAGATTACATAGAATTTCCTTTTTAGATATTCAAATTTTTCGATAAATGAAATAATCTTTGTTACTTTAAAAAGCAATATAACTTTTTCAATAATATTCAAAGATCCTACCTCACAAACACTTTAAAGAAAAAACAAAAATAATTTTAATCGTTTATATGGACATTTTTGGTTTAGCATAACGATCAACGATTAACAGCTAGCAATAAGCAATTAACTGTGAGTAATAAATAAATATAAAGTATTTCGTAATTTAGCGATTAAATTTGTGATTGTATTATAAAATGATAAAAATAATTATTTTTATATTTTAATTAGTTTTATATGCAATACAAATTTGTTTAATGATAAATATAAGATTAATATTAGAAAAAAAAATTCAATGCTAGTTTTTATTTTTCAAAAGTTGAAAAAACTGGATTTCAACTTTCAATTATATTTTATAAATGTTGAACACTTGTTTTTGAATTTCAATACTAGACACTGACATTTATTAAATATATTTTTTTTCAATATTTGAATACTCAATTGCTCAATGTTAATACGTAAACACTAAATCAAATAGACAGGTAAGAAAAAAGAGAAACTCGTCCCCTCCCCCTCCACTTTTTTTTTGGAATGAGTGTGTAGTTTGTCATGCCTATTGCTGAGCGTGGGCATTCACATAATTATCCATTCATTCAGCCAATTGTTTCTCCATTATTAGTAAATACTGTAGTGTCATTTTATAGTATTATAATAATATAATTAATAATTCACCTATTATATTAGATAAAGTTATATATTCTAAAATTTTGTTACTATTATAGTTGGTTGTAATTAATAAAATAAAAAAAATACTCAATTCGTTTTATAATATTTGTTTTTTTTAGAGTTGTGCACTTAAATTAAGAAGATGATTAATTAGAAATAATTTCAATTGATATTGACTAGTACACCCTTAGTTGTCTTCAACTAAAATTCTATGCTAACACTAACAAAAAAACATTTAATTGGAAGAGAGATAATATGCTGATGAGGGCAAATTTGTAAAAGAAATAATTAATGTTATATTTGATAATGTAAAATGATAATTATATTGAAACAATTTTTTTTTAAAAACAACAAATATTGTGAAAGAAAAGAAGTAATTGTCACATATTATATTTTAATATTATTTGATAATATTATTAAATTTGTCATTATAAAATTTACTCAGTTATCGCGTTAATGCGTTATTCCTTCAAACCTTCCTATGAAACACGCATAATTCATGAGATTACAAAAATATTACTTAGATGGTAATAAAATATTTTATTTTTTAAATTTTAAGTCCGAATCAGCTAAAAAATTTATTTAAATTATCCTGAAAATTAATTATTAAATTTTCATAGTTATTCCAACTTTTAAAAAGGGTTTGTTTTTTTCTAAATTTTCAAATTTGATATTGAAATCAATAAGTGTTCAGAAATAGTAAATATTTATTTAAAAATATAATAGGCATTTCTATTAAAAAGTTAATTTTGAGATTAAAATTAAAAGAAATTTTATTTCATAAGTAACTATAAATTTTATAATAACATATAAAAGAAAATTTTTAGTTTTCATAGCAAAATCATATTCTTCAATAATTGTATCAAATATACTCTAAATCAATAATCTCAATGAACATGTGAATTGATTTGAAAATACATTTACTATTTTGTATTACAAATATCAAATAAAAATAAATATCCTAAATAAAGCTTGAGAATATCTTAATTTTAAATAGAAAAGAAAAAGTATTTTCCGCTCCCATCCCATTGTCAACTTATGAAATATGACCTGCTATTCCAAGTCAGGAATCCGTACGACGTCGGACTCTTTTAAAAACCTGCACACAGTCGTTGTGATTAACCCCTTAACGAGATCCTTTCCCATTTTGATTTTAATCTTCTCAGGAATCCGCATCGTCGACGTGACTGAACCTTAGACGCGTCAGGCAGATCTGTACACACGCTCGTCAATGTTCTTGCTTGCTCCGCCATATCCAATGAATAAAAAAAATACTGTTTGGTACAATGGAATAGACAAGTTGAGCATGTGACCCACTTGATGTTGTTCGTATACTACTACTAACTACTATGTTGCAAATAGGGTGACCACGTGCGGTGCGACTTTAAATAAAGCAGTTTTTGATATTATTTTTAATTTTTAATTATTATAATTATATTTATATTTTTTTAGAATTTTTAATGTGATCTTAATATTATTTTTTGAATTTTATTTATTATTAAATTAATTAAATCAGATCAATTATATCAACTAGACCAATTAATCCATGAATCAATTGACTGGCCGGTTCAATCTAAACACATTGTTTAAAGACTATGTTCAAATATAATATGATATAAACAAGTCAGAGATAATTCATAAGCATAAAACATTGGTATCGCTTCCCAGCTATGTGAATGGTAACACTTGGATGTTGTTTGGATTTTTTTCTAATTAAAATACAGAATTTAATTTGTTAAATACAAAAATGGTTGAAAATATCATATAAATAATGAAAAAATTTTGTATTTGAAAAATTAGAATTAGATACAATCTAAAATGGTCATTGTTATTATGAGAGTCACATTTTGTTATTCAAAAAAGAATTTTGTAAAAAACAAAAATGGATAAAAAGATATAAACATTAAATCAAGAAAATAAAATAAAATGAAAGTTAAATGAAGAAATTTTACATTAATCTTTTTTAAGAAAAAAAAGTCAAATACACGTTAAAGTGCAATGGAGTTACACATATCGATTCTCAATTCATAAATTATTTGAAAATTGAATTTCAAACTTTTGGAATAGGTTCAAGAGTGGAGTACTGAAAATTTTATGCGTGTAATCAAGAATTCAGTAAATATATTATTTTATTTGACATATTTTTATGTATTTTATCTAAATGATTTAGTCTAAATCAATATAGTTTGAAAATATTTTATATGAGGTTAGACTTAAGTAACTTAAGCCTAAGTGAGTTTGATTATTTTGAATATCTTAATTTAGTCAAATTTGAGCTTAAAAATAAAAATCAGTCAAATTTAAATTAAGTTTTTAAAATTTTGAGTGAATTGAAATTGAATTTGAGAGCAATTCAACTTTCTTAGTATGGTACTATGGGTTGTCATTATACGTAGCTAGTATTTTTGACGTAACAGGTTGAATATTAGAATTAAATAAAGACGGTGATATAGACTAATAAGGAGAAGGATGGGAATTAAGAAAAGAAAGAAATGATGGGCCGCTTACTTTGAACTGAACGCTAGTGTTGAATAAATAGAAAAATTAAAATTTTTTTATATTTAGATAAAAAATAAAAAAATAAATTTTATTTTTTCATTTATTTTTCTTTCACATATTTAGACAAGAAAGAAAAATAATTTTTTTAATTTAATTGAAATATTAACAGTAAAAATATAAATTTATTATAGTTTTATTCAATCATTACATTTTCTTTTTATTTTAAAAAAAATAAAATTTTTCGTATTTTTTTTTAATTTTTTCTCTTTCTAAATAAAGGATAAGGAAAGGACAAAAGGGAAAATAGAAAAAGACATGAGACGAAGGGAACAAAAGGGATTTAGTTGGCTGTGGTGGTTCGATGGGTGCTGTGACCGACGCTGCAGCTGCACTGACTACGTACTGTCCAGAGACTCCCAATTTGTTGGTGGGCAATTGCGTGCACTGAGGTTCATTCCATTAATTGTGTCATCAGTCTGTTTCTGTTCGTCTATGGTGTCTACCACTATTTCACTTTTTTTTTTTACTCTTCTTTATGTGCTTTCGTATCGTAATGCGCCAGCAAGTTTAAGATAAAAGTTTGTGCAGTTAACAAGTTAATCGAAATTAATTTTTTAAAATAATTTAATTTATATATTAATTTAAGTTAATTTTTTAAAAATGATTATTAAAAGTCAAAGAACAAATAAATTATTTTAATCACTTAATTTAAATCTTAAAATTAATTAAAGGTTTTCATTTTTACGTATGAATAGTAATTTAGTTAATTTTATTAAATTTTGAAGTTTATATGCTATTAGTGAGAAAGTTAAAGAATAAATTAAATTAAATTTATTACATTTGGATGTTTATGCACTGTCACACGTGGATAAATATTAAAGGGCGTGGGAGAAAAGAAAAACAATTTATTTTCTTTATATGTAAAACCATTTATTTTCTTTGCTTTTATTTTGGATTTTTCCTTTTTGGCAATATAATCTACCAACAAAATATAACTGGTACTTTAACCTACTATAATAAAAAAAAATGGATTATTAAAAAATATACATCATAGTTCAAACTTTGTTAGTGCAAATCTTCCTCCTCCAATATTCAAAATAATTTATCAACAAAATTTTGATGCTAAGAAACAATTTATTTTATTTTATTTTTTTTCTCCTAGCTAATTTATTAGTATTACCGGGAAAGAAAAGTTTAGCTATTAGCTTAATCATTCAATGTATGTTTTTCAGAGGACAACAAAAAAATATTGAATATATGTCTCTTAAACTCCAAAAATTGAGATCTTCAAATGATCAATAGAAAATAATTCTACTTCTTCTATTTTATAATAAATGTCGTTTCAGGTTTTTGCACATATATTAAAGATTATATTTAATAGATATTATTACATAAGAAAAAAAATTATATTATTCTTAATTAATTATTTTTATAAAGTATTGTGCACTATACAAAGAAATAATTAGTATGAAAGGGAGAAAGGGTCAAATTGAAAAAAAATTAATTAATGTTCATAGATAATTATAAAATGTCATGTATTATGAAAAAAATTTATTCCTAAAATGACATCTAATTTGAAACGGAGTGAGTATTTTATATTAAAATAATTCTATTCTTTCATTTAAAAAATGATTTAATGAGAAAGTTAAATTAAGTCAAATGTCATAAAATTTTGAGTGAATTTATTTCAATTAAAATTTTAGATAAAATTACTCTATTAACCTTATAATTTAAATTGACACTATACTTATTTTAAATAAATAAAGATATTTAAGTAATTAAAATGATCTTAAATCGTTATAGAATTATTGCAATTAACACAATTTAATTGAGTTATATCTATATCAATTTTAAAAAATTACTCCAAATAATAAAATTCTATCACTAAAGTGAGAGAATTTTATTTACAAAATTTGTGTGATTTTATCTCAATGGTCTATAAATTATAATCAATATTCTATTATGATCAATAAAATACAACTTTATTTAATTGGCTCCCTAAACTTTTTTTTTTATTCTATGCTGCCAAAATACCATTTTTTTTGTTTTTCGTTTTATTTTTTTTTCAAGCATACTTATTAATTGTTGCATTGACATGAATCTTCTGATGCTATTATTATCATTAAGATTCAAAAATGGCATATGCCCTACTCATTGCTCACCTTTTCACCTTTTGTTCTCTCTATTTTTTTTTTTAAATCCTCTTCCAAACAGAGCTGCAAGGTCATTAATCATTCAAATCTTTCATGGGTAGAGTTAATATAATTAAATTTAAAATTTATCACTAAGACATAATTTAAACAATTAATTTATAATTTGTATGAGGTATTGATGCCATATAAAAATTTCCCCTAGACTGTGACATGTAATAAAATCTATCATGAAATATATTCGTAAATAGAGATGATAAATAGTTTCAATTGGATAGATTTGAATTATTTTATTTTTTGTTATATTTTTTAAATGAATTTGAGTAAGATCATTTTGAGTTACACATCAAATCGAGTCAAATTATTGAATTAAAATCTGAAAAGAAATTTAAATTATTTCGAGTCATTCTTTGAATTTCAACTCAAATCGAATCACTATTAATTTTAATTTTTTTGAAAATAATATTATTTTAATATCTGAATAATTTTAAATATATTCAACCGAATTAAACTGAGTTAACTTTTAATTAAATTATTTTTAGATTAGTTTTTCTGATGGAATAAAAAATTGCCACTCTACCCAAAAATAAAAAGGAAACGTACAAAAACATGGGTCAATGTATATGGCTCAATATATATTCTTTCTAATTATATAGAACCAAAACTTATTCTATGGTAGGTATAAGCATGAAGAATAAGTGATGGAGATACAAGGTCAATGGAACTTATATTTGTCCATGATACACCAATGCAATTTGAATTTGCATAGCTGACAAAAAAAGTTGTTTCCCAATGATCACATTCTGCCAATTTATAATTCGTATTCTATTTAATTAAACTCTTACTCAAAAGGATGAAATCACACATAATTGGATTTGACAATGGCTTCACACATTTCTTCCACAACCATCTTGGTAAGTCCTTTGGGGAACAATTCCACAGTATTACAGATTTGTCCTCTCTTTTAAAAGATTTCATGTTTATTGACCAAAGACTCACATTTTCCTTCCATTATTGAGCTTTTTTTTTTGGCTGGTAGTAATTTTTATGCAATCAAATTTATTACTAAATTTATAGTTGTAAATCATATGTAATCTATTATATTTTCTTATTGATTATGCCAGTTTATTTTCTTATTTGAGTTTATTTTCTTTTATTTTTATTTTAATAAATTACAGATTTTTAGATTTGGTTCAATTTATTATTGTATTTTCTTGTTTTATTTGAATGATATAGATCTTCATTTATAAAAGTTATATGCAATATGATTATTTGAAGGCAAATCCTAATCTTTGTATAGTTTTGTATGATAATTAGGAGATATGAATAATGCAAATTTAGGAGATAATTTTTGGCAAATTTATGAGCAAGTTTACATATTATACATAAATATAACAACATTATACAATAATTTCATACTCAAAAAGGGTGAGGATACTTGCTTAAATATTTTTTAAAAAAGAGGCCTATAATTAAAAAGTTGATATGTACTATGAATACAAGTAAAATAATTAAGTAATAATATTATAAAAATAATGAATAATGAAATTTGACTAGAGATAAAATTTTCCACATGTAGCACTAGTGATAGAAACTAATGATAGCACTAGTGATAGAAACTAATTAATTAATAAAGATTTCTTTGCTTTTAAAGCCCCCCACAATCCACAAGATAAAATAATGATAACAATAATAATAATAACTTTGCTGTCTTCTCATGAAGGCAAAGCTAGCCTTTGCTTCAAAATAATGCGGCTGCCTAAAGTTTACTGAATCGATGGTTCAAACTCAGATACCAAATAAATGACCTTATTATACAAATTTCAATGGTAGTCATTACTGAAGGATATTTTTGAATAATACATCCAAGTTATAATAATAATTATAGTACTAGTGATGCACATGGCTGTCAAAGTCATCTATGAAATCTATGTGCTGAACCAAGATTGAATATAACAATTTCAGCATCATATACACAATAAAGTGCTTGTTGTGTGGGAAAACCCTAAAATGTATCTACAAGCGTAAGTTCAACATGATAAGTTAGTCAAAAGCACACAGCCTTGATCCAACCTTTTATGATATCAATTTTCCCAATTTAATAATTTCTATCATTCACTGAAATTGTTTTCGTTCTACTTTTTAATTTTTAAAAGAATTGATAAATCAATTTAATAATAATAATAATATGATCGTCTTAAATCCTTAGTTGAAGCCTACTTAACTTAAAAAAGAAATTGATGCTGACACTAAAGTGAATAAAAATTTCATTTTTTTTTCTCTTCATAGTGATCAAAATGAGATATAATAAGCATATTTAGAATAAAAATTTAACAACATCATGTCTGTAAAAATTGAACATTTAAGAGATTGACTTTGAACAATGAGGTTGAAGATTTAGAAATTAAGAAATTCACAGCTTCTCTGATTTATATTATGCTACCATATGAAAAGGGAAAAAGCTGTACTCTAATGTCAATGCAGATACTACAATAATGTTATCTTCCCATAAAGTCTTCATCTTCAAACTTGCCCCCTCCAAAAAAAAAAAAATGCTGACTTCAGATCTCAGATATACATCTCTCCCTCTCTCTCTTTCTATGTTCATTTGTGTCTGGCATTTATGACCTGCATAAAACAAGAGAAAAAGTAGAATGAAAATGTCTTCAGGGATATAATTGCAGGCTTGCAATTTGTGGTAACAGCTTCAGCATCCTATGCCATGTTCTTTCATTTCAGGAATGTCATGCTGTTTTTTTTTTTTTTTTGACAAATATGAAAAAAATAAACTTTGAAAATATATCAACACTGATTTCAGTTCTATAAAATGAATTGGATGTATTGCCATGCATAATGAATAAATTATCAAGAAAAAGAAATTTTCATCAACATCATAAAAATATTTTTTAATAAAGCAAATTTAATGTCAATGAACTTTCAAAAGAAAAAAAAAAAGAACATGCAAATTTTTTAACACATAAACGGAAAGCAAAATAACTTGTATTTGTGTTTTATCAACATCACAATATGTTTTCAGTCAATGTATTGAGCCAAATACAGCTCCCTTCAAGAACCATCCAATGCCAAACAAAATTTATCCTTCATTAGCTAGGTTGGAGAACACAATCAGAGAACAGAACAAATTCTATCTACCTAGTCAAGATTATGGAATGAATTAGGGCAAACAAAATTTCAACAAGAGCCATCTACCTACCCACCTCAGTTTTGTGTCTTAACAGAAAAGAAAATACATTAATACTCAATTTTTTCCACATGGGTAGGACAACTGATAAACAAACTTGTTATATATCATCATGGACTTGATTAGACAAAGTAATCATCACATTATACTCAATCCATGTTTTAATTTGTTCAACATAACTACCCATATAACAAAAACAGCAGATCAATGAAGAAGGAATAAAGAAATATCTGGCTATCTTGTAAGAAAATAATTAAGGTCTAGGTTCTGGCTAGGTATAACTGACGAAGGAGAAGGATATCCCGTATGATGAAAAGACAATAATTCTCTTTACCAACCCCCTTTCTGCCTTATGCAATAGAGAGTAATTTTGGTTCTCCGGTAATACCAGACAGTATTCCCTCATATGTGAAAAAGCAAGAACAGATTCCATATTAAAGCAAAGAAAGCATTCTTATTTGCATAGCCTTTTTGGTGACCTAAGACCTTAGATCATGAGTGCGCGGGTATATAATTAATTAACAGCCACTACCTAAAGATTAAAAAGAGGCAAAGATTACGTACCTATGTAGAATGGAAAATTGCTTCAAGGAATTAGAATTATATAGCTGGCAGATGTGCATTTTAAAAACAAACATCAAGAAGTTGGACCTACACTTGCTCCCTCATCACTTCCAGACTGTTGTTGCTGCTCCTGATGATGTTGGATTTGTTGAGATTGCTGTTCTTGTTGTTGTGGCTGAAGAAAAAGTTGTGCTTGAAGCTGGTGGTGTTGGTGATGATCCATTACTTGCTCTGCAGGTTGAATCTGGTAAGGGGAAGCATCAAATGTGCCTAAAGCCAAAGAAGGTGATATAGCAGCAGCAGAAGCTATTGTAATTAGATTAAACCCAGCACTAGTAACCGAATCCGCCCCATCAAAACCTCTATTAAACCTCACAATCTCTTGCCTCTGCTGCTGCTGCTCATAAACCCTCAACATCTCCTGCTGCTCTCTTGCAGCCAATGCCGCAGCCAATTGCTGAGGCTCAAATATATGCTGCTGTTGCTGCTGAGGCTCGGGAATCACCATTTGCCCACCGTGCATAGCCCCAGTAGGAACCCCCATTATCGGCAACCCCCCCTGCTGCATCAAAGTTGAAGAAGATGCATTTCCCAAATGGGGTTGAGCCATATAGGTCGCGGGGGATTGCATAGTAGGAAGCATTGCTTGCGGCCCAATATACTGAGCCAGCTCTTTTTTAGCATTGTATAAATCACTCTGCAGTTCTTTAAGCCTGTGCTGAAGTATAGATATCAAACCAACACACCCATAGACTGGATCGCGGAGGCGAGCCTCAGCCTCATAAGCAAGGGAATTCACTGCGTCTTCGCGTTGGGCTGTGTTGAGCTCGTTGAGAAGTTTGGCTACGTTGCTGGCACCGAATACTTTGTGGACGTTAGCGAATTTTTGAGGCTGGTCCGGTGGGAAATAAGGTGCAAAAACACATTCTTGAGTGCATTTCCGCCGCAGAAACTTGCAGGCCGCACATGGCGAGTTGGGTGTTGACATTTTGTGGGTTTGTGTCTGCAAATGTGAATAAAGATCAAACTTTTGAAGAAAGAAAGAACCTCGAGAAACGCATAAAAAAGAAAGAAAATATATAGTATCTTAAAGGCACACGGAAGAGGAGGCATGGAAAGGTGTGGAATCACTGATATATATGCATGGATGGATGATTCTGGGAACCTTCGTTTGCAGATTGTGTTTTTAGGGATAAGATATAATTTTCTTTTTTTCTTGTAGAAAATTAAAAATCAAGAGGAAAAAAATATTGGGTTTTTGGAGAAAGCAAAAAATAATGCATTACTATACGTATAATCAAAGAAAAACTATAACAGAAAAATAAAGAAAGAGAACAGACTAAGAAAATATGGTATAAAGAAGAAGGAGAAGAAGAAAGATTTGGAAGAGAAAGCGATAGAGATAACTACTTACATGGGGTGGGTTTAAATTACCAGAAAACGTTGTTACTGTTATTAATCAATCTTAGAAGATCACTGTCTCTATATAGCTGTCTTGTTCATCATCACCATGGAATTCAAGGAAAACGAAAGGGATCTTTCAAGATCAAATGTGTATATATATATATATATATACCAAGAAAAAATCAAATCAAATTTCTTTTCCGTTTGAAAACCAAAAATCACACAAATCCCTTGATCTCCGCACAGAAAGAGAGAGAAATAGATCCATGTTTGTTCCCATATAAATACCAGCACGAAAAGGGGTATAAGAGGGAACTTTGAAAGGTACAACGTGTACAAATGTAGAGCCAAGAGGGTATACAGGTGCAATACAGTAGCTAGCAGATATCAGAGTAACTCGACAATTTGGGGACCCCACGGCAGGGTCTTAAAGGACTGAGGAGACAAAAGGGAGGAACACGAAGGTGTGGAGATGGAGGTAGTGGGTGGTGTCTGTAGCTGCTGATGCACTGACTACTATTGAAGTTGCTGTTGTTGTTTAATTCAATTGCGTGTGGTGTGTAGTGTCGTTTTAAATGCAATTCTTTGGGATTGTGGTGACATTTTTTTTTTAAGTTTTATTTTTTGTTTTTATCTGTATTGTACTTTGCTATTGTTTTATTTTATTTTTTCCTCTTTGATTTTGTACGTCAAAGATGTAAAATAATACAATATTTTTAATGTATCAATAATTTAATAATAGAGTGTCTCTTATAATGTATTAATCTTATTATTAATTATAATTAAATCAAATAATACGTAAAAAAGCACATATTTATATAGTTTAACGATTTGAAAAATTTTATATTTAAACCCTTTTTTTTTCCAGCTAAAATAAAATTATTAAAAAGTGTATGTAAAACATATATATTGCATGCAAATTTTACACAATGATAATAATTGTAGGTTAACTCTCTTTATGGGTTCAATACAGTACAGAAAATCTAACTCTTGCCAACAATTAAAAAGAATAATTTTGGGGAATACTAATGATTTAAATTTTTTTTATCACAACCAAAATAGCATAATTGAATAAATAATTAGAATGATAACATAATAAAATTAAAAATATATCAATATCATATTAGATCTATTGGTTTTCAAAGTCTTATAAAGTTTCTATACTGAGTATAAAAAAAAAAAAATCAAGAAAAAACTGCCTTCTTTACTTTGATACAATATCTTTAAGATATGGAAGGCTTAGTATTATGAAATATGTATATCGTAATTGTACTTTTGGACCATTACTTGTTTTATTATTAGTTTTTATTTGTATATATGATTACAATATTTTCGAATCACTGTGATTTGTTTGAAACAAATCAAGTGACAAAAAAAAAATTCTATTAGTAGAATTTTCTTATTTTAATAATATAATTTTTATGTTTCAAATAAATTTTAAATTAATACAATTTAATAGAATTTTATTATTTGGAATGAATTTATAATAAATTGAAATCATTTTATTTCCTTAAATACTTTTAATTATTTAAAATAAGTATAATGTCAATTTAAGTTTTAAAGTAAATTTAAAAAAATCTCTCAAAATCTTATATATATTTTATCTAATTTGACTTTCTCATAAAATTATTTCTTTTTTTTTAAATGAAACATTCAATTTTTGTTTTTAACATATAAACTGTCAAACAAGAAAATAATTAAAATAAAATTTCATTTTATTAATTCTTTCGAACTTTAAATTTTCAAATGGGATTGTCATGCCATTTAAAAAAAAAAAAACTCGGATAGTTTTTTTAACCAAATTTTTTAATTATTTTTACAAAAGAACTTTTAGTTGCTTAGACTAATCCTTAAGATTGGATCATTACTTGTATGCATTTGCTAATGAGAAAAATAAATAAAGAAAATGCTTAGCCCTACATTACTGACTTGATTACCAAAGTTCACAAGAAGACTATATTAAGGACAATTTAATTATTGCAGTACAGCATCTTTTTCCTTTCTTTTTTTAAATCTTCCTCATTTGTTCTTATAGCGTGGTGATAACTATTCCCAATTACCTATCCACATTTTATTTGCATTTTGCCTTTTTATTTTTTCTGGAAAATATTTCGTTTTCGCATTTATTACATTGATATGAATGTTCTGCTACTATCATATGTAACCTGTCAATATGTTAAATACACAGCCCATTTATTTCTGAAAATCTTTGCATCCTCTCTTTTGACGAGTAGTAGTGTTAATTTGGCATTAACGGGTAGGGCGGCCATTTAAGAAACGCAGTGTTCAGGCAAAGTTTAATCATAAATTAGAGAGTGCTAATAGAACTAAAATCAAAGAGAACTGTAGATAATTTTTTTACTCTTTTTATTATTGTGCATATGACATTTTAAAATAATTATACGTATTCTTGTTTTGTTTATAATGAAATTATTTGAAATTTATTTCCTAGTTTTTTCTTCATTAAAAAAAAAAGAGTTTTTTTATGTAAACTTTGTGCATTTTTTTCTTGATTATTTCTCTTGGGCTTTATTAATATGTGTTATGTAATTTGTTGGACTCTGTTGATTGATTAGAATCCATAGATAATTAAGCATTATTGTTTGAGATCTACCAAGTGGTATTAAAGTTTCCCTTGTTTGATTTACCTCATGAGGATTAAATATGGAGGAATATAATAATATGAGTACTACGATTAAGTTAATGGCTGCAAATTATTCAATTTAGAAAGATCTCCTTTACTGCAAGACATGTTTGATCCTATTGAATTAGGAGAAGACAGAACAACTGAAAAGTCCAAATGCAAAATGAAAGGGATGCACAGGAAAGCTATGAGCATTATTTGACAATGGGTGAATATTAATGTGATTTTTTCCTAATAAAGAGTGTCTTTTCTAGTAAGAGTTATTTTTTTTAATTAGGATAAGTTTTCTAACGAGAATGATTTAGGCCCACAATGTCGAGTAAAGTCTTTTATAAGGGTGAATATAGACTATTGTAGTGAATGTAGTATCATATATAAATATAAAACTCATCATTACAATTAAAAGTATAAATAAATTTTTATTGCAGTTTCTCTAAAAATAATTTTAATAATGTTAACAGAATTTTGGAATTTATAACTCAATAATAAACACACTCTATTTAATGATATCATCAACCACATGTAGAATTTTAAGTCATTTGAACAAATCTGATTGAAAATAAAATAATAACAAGCTACCTACAAAACCACATCTAAACTTTTAAAAAAGAAGTATTAAATAATTCTATCATAAAGAGAATAAAACTCCCATAAAAAGATCTTAATCTTTTTCACTTATTTATATTGTCATACAAAACTTTCTTTTATTATTTTTCTTTTCACTAAATAGTAGCGCACTAATGAAATGAGAGTCAAGTGATTATTCAAAAATTTATGAGAACGTTAATATAGGCCTAGTAAATACATGCTCAACCGTTTGTACTATTTTTACCCTAAACGTCATGATTCTTAAAATTTTATTTTCACCCAATTCATACTTTTACCACTTATTAAATTCATTAATCTTGAATGATGCGACCCCTTTCAATAACCTCTAACTTTTTTTCTCATTATCATAGTCTATATAATTCCTCCATCTTGTGATTTTTCCTCTGCAAATCTCACATTCTTGCTCGTAATAATCATCTTTTTCTTCAAGTTATTTTGTTTAATTTATTTTTAACAACCTTTACTGGGATGGAAGTACAATGGGGCTAAGGGAGTCACTGAGCCCCTTCAAATTTTAAAAATTTCTAGAGGTATTTTAATAATTCCATACTTCATGAAAAAAAGTCTAATCTATATATTGAATCACTTTAATGTAAACTCAAATTTCATTTTTTTTCCTTGAAAAATCTCTTTTAATTTGTGAGTTGTATTTTCGTTCTTTAAATGTTACAACTAATTTTTGATTGCCTTATCTCTTGCTTTCAAGAACAACCTAAGAGTTTTTGAGATAATTTTATTTTTACAAATTACAATTATTTTTCATTGATGTGATTTACTTTCTTTACCTTAGAGGTTTTTTTATTACTTTTTTATGGGACTAGTTGAATTATAGTTTTTGTAATCTGAAAATTATTTATTGCATAAAATATTAGAATAAGAATAGAACTAATTATATAATTGCATATACTGTAATTTGTTTTAATAATTCAATATCATTCTAAATTGTTTCATTTTTTCTTAGATATTTGTAATGATTTTATAAAAGAATATCACCTATTATACAACATTATTTTCATCAGTCAATGTAACTAATTTTATTCAAGTATCATCAAAACAAAATAATCTTGAGATTAATTTAAAAAATCTTTTAGTGATTTAGGACTACGGCCTAATATAATGAGTTATCCACCTCATTTAATTGAACAAGTGACGATGTATAATATTTATTTTTATATATATCTAATTGACTCTCCCTAAATGAAATTTCTACCTTCGTTACTAAACCTTTGTATTAGTATTATACAAGTCGCAATAAATGTTTTTTTAACCAAAATTAGAGACCCGTTAATAAGCATACATCTTTCACTGCTAAATTTATTAAAATAACATTTTCAATTTAAAGCATGACTAGAAAGATTATATTATAATCTAAACCTGAAACATACTTAACATCCTTCAAGGTGATTATAGAATCAACTTTAGTTATAATTTGCATCACTTATTCTAATAAACTTCAATTTGCTCCATTTTTTACCATTTTCATAATACCATCGCCGTCTACTTTATATGTAGTTAAAGATTTCCTTATAGAAGTCGCATGGTAAGAAGCCATTGAATATCCATCCCACTTTACATTGCCATTAGCACTATTTTCGCAGTTTTTATCTTCAACCAAAGCAGTTAATGCATCCTCATCATCATAAATTAAAGCTATATCCGTATGTTTTTTTATTTCTCTTTCTGATCTTTATCTATATTTTTCTCATCATCATAAATTAAAGCTATATCCGTACGTTTTTTTTAATTTTTCTTTCTGATCTTTATCTATATTTTGTTCACACTTTCAAGCTAGCAATTTTATTTTTTATGACTTTTTTTTTCTATCACAATAAAAGAACTTTCTAATTTTTTCAAACGTTGATTTGTCTCTTGATTCTTGATTATCATATCTCTCATGCTCCTTTGATCCTCTACTTTTACTTCTCTCTTATTCTTAGTAGCAAGGAGTTATTCGTGATCACCATTAATCCTTTTGATGATTGATTAGTGAAAAATAGCCCCTTTAGTTAGAATGGTAAACAATGTTTACAGTAAAGTATCAATTAGATTTAAAAAAAATACAGTCATATACAGTTATTGAACTAAAAATCATAAGAATTCCATGCATAGTGTTTTGATCATCATGCCACAAAGTACATGCAACAATTGTCATTCGATTTTATATATCATCTTGGATTCTTTATGATCATATTATGACTATACTGATTATTAATGCCAACTGTAGAAAAAATTATTTGTATT
>CATIWR010688682.1:0-33268 GCA_949677035.1 Omphalea diandra | reverse complement strand
GACAACTGATTCATTTGATTGGACCTGCAGTGATGAGACCCCAGCAAGGCATAGTCTGATATATAGAGGCTTGATTCCTCTTCTGGCAGAAGGATCTGCCAAAGCTACTGATGCTGAATCTACTGAGGTTATTCTGGAAGCAGCTCTAAAATCAGCAACAGAGAGGGGGCTGTGCAAGCCTGGTGATGCTGTTGTTGCACTTCATCGTATTGGAGCTGCCTCAGTTATCAAGATATGCATTGTGAAATGATATTTAATATTCAACTTAGATAAGGCTTGCAAAGGGAGTTGCAAGGGTAATGATGTTTATCTTATATTTTTGGGAATCTCTTTTGTTGTCATTGGAGGATTTGGTAATTTCATATCTGTCCTCAGCCTGTTATACGGAAATGATACTCGAATTATGTCATTTTAATTACTGTTTACTGGTGCTTTTGGTCAAAAGTTCTAGTGGCTAATTCAAAAATCAATATCCAGCAAGTAGGTACTCGTGTATTTAACTGATCGCGGGCGATGTTTCTCTTGCTGCCATGAACGTTGGGAATCGTAACGTCGATGAGAAGTACTTGCATTTCAACAATTGAGAATTGTGGATCAATTTTCGTGTGGAAGACAACAGGAACGTTCAACTTCGTCTGTGCAATTCCCGGTAAGCCTAGCATTGTGTATATGGTCTGAAAGAATCAATTTTGGTGCAACCTCCGCTGTATTTGGTTGCTCCATCATTTGTCATACATAAATCATTCATGATCAGTTAAGTTGATCCGCACTGATTGCAGGTCAATGGAGATATTTACGTAATTCTGAATTTGGATAGCATATGAAATAATAAAAATGGTTGTAAATGAAAAATTTTATATTTTATTCTCTCTTTTCAATTTAACTTCAAAAATTCAACATTTTTCTTGATTTTTAAGTCTTGAAAACTATGAAAATTTCTATCAAAAAGTTTTATGAAAGTTTTGATCAAACATTTTATTAGTATTTTAAAATTAGGTTGATTAGTGAATCAATTCGTTTGATTGATCATTCATTTTATTCATAATAAATAAAATTTAAAAATATAAGTAAAATAATTTTAAAAAATAAAAAATATTTAATTATAAAAATATATTTACAACACAGATCTTGCTTTTAACAAAAAGAATCCTGATAATTAAAAATAAAAAAACTTGAAAACTGGTTCAAGCTAACCAACTATTAATGGTTCTGTTTCTAATTTAATTATTCAATTCAATTTTCAAAATATTGCTTTTTAATCCAACTTTATGAGATGAATTATTCAAATAAAAATTAAAATGATATAAATGTAAAACAAAGAACTTATACAAATTACGAAAAAAAGTCTTAACAAATCTGTATGTTTGAAGCAAAAAAAAAACCCATAATATTATAAAAAATTTAAATAATAATTTTAAAAGTAGAAATTTTTGTATTTTTAATCTAATGAATCTAATTTTTTATTGGAAGAGTACAATTCATATACTAAAACTATTATGTGAATTATAAATGTTTTATATTTATCAAGGCTATATAGTTTGTTTATTTATAAATAAGTAAAAAAAATATAATAATAAATACGATTATATTTTTTTAGTCATATATAAGTATTGCTGCTAAGTATTTTTAATGGTAATTATAGTACAATAATTATGTATTTTAATAATAAGTATAAATATTATATTTTTTTAGTGATACATAAATATATTATCAAATCTTTCTAGTAATACTAAAATAGAACTATTAGATATTTTTAGTTATACATAAACACATTTGTTAATTCTTTTAATAATACATTGACATTGTAGAATTTTATTCAATTATTTAATATTATTAATGATATATATGTAGATATCTCAATTAAACTTTTATAATTATATATTTTAGTGGTACATAAGTATTATAGATAAATTTCTCCAATTTTACTAAAATATAACTATTAGTATCTTTAGTAATATATAGATACAATTAAATCTATTTTAAAGGTAATTTATTCTCAGTCATTAAACTATGATTAAAATTATAGTATAACTACTAAAAATTAATTTTATTTAATTAGGTCATTTAAAATATACTTATTATTTAAATTAATATAATTTGAACAATTAAGAATATTAGGTCACTAGATTGCTAAGTGTTAATTACCATTGATCTATTTGTTCATAATTATATGAAATTGAATTACTATATATTTGTCATTTATTTGTAGATCTTGGGCAATTATAAGATCGTAATTTGACTATATTATATTAATTTAAATAATAATCATATTTAATGATCTATTTAATAATTAAAATATTTAAAGGTCGAATTGAACATATTATTAGATAATATACTAATGATTTAGAGTTTATTTGATTAAAATGATCTAGCTAAAAATACTATTAGATAGTATAAATTTTCGATCTATAGTTTATTTGATTAAAAAGGTTTAATTGAATATAATATTAGATAATATATGCTCTCAATTTAGGATTGATTTGACTAAAAGAGTCTAATTGAATATACTATTAGATAATATTTGCTTTTAATCTGGATTTTATTTGATTAAAATGGTGTACTTCAATATACTATTAGATAGTCTATGCTTCCAATCTCTAGTATTTATTTAAATAAATATCTTTTAATTGAATATACTATTATCTAGTATATGTTTTCAATCTAAAGTTCATTTTATTAAAATTATCTAATTGAACATATATACTATTAGATAATATATACTTTCAGTTTAGACTTTATTTGATTAAAAGGGTTTAATTGAACATATTACTAGATATTATGTAGAAAATAATGTCATTTTTTTTATTCCAAACACAAAAACCTAAAAATAATAAATATAGATTATTCTAAATACTAAGTTCAATCTTAAAAGCTTAAAATACATGGAAATGCAAAGGTCATTAAGATATGAAATAATTTATTATGAAGATAGTTTAAATTAATTAAAAATGATCTAAAAATAAAAGACAATTGCAATCCTAATACTATAATCTTTCTTGCTAGATTGAACATAATATGGTATGAAAACCTACAAGCTAATATGATATTATAATAAGATATTTTTGCATCAAAATAGCAATTAATTTTAGCATGTAATAATAGATTCATTTAGAAGCTAGTGAATTACGATGTTTTTGGAATAGAGGAAGGAATTGAACAGGTCAACTAATTGATTTCTAGATCAACTAATTAGATTGATTTAATAAGCTCTTTTTATTTTCTTACAAAATATTTAAAATGAGAAAATTAGTATCATATGAGAAAATAATAGAAAAATATTTTTAATATTTCAATTTTGACTATATTAGTATAATTTTAAAATTTTTACAAATTAATATAATTTTAAATTGAATTATTTTGATCAAAATTTTAGTTTTGATTGGTTTTTAGTTGACTAGTTTATGATCTCTAATCGTATTAAATCACTCATTTATTTTTGATTTTATATCTTAGGTCTAATCTGATTTTAAAAATACTAATTAATTAAAAGTCATTTGCATTAATATGAAACTAGAATAAAAAAAAAATTGAAGGAAAAATATTAAGAGAGAGAATTACATTAACCCAATTGGAACAAAAATCAAGAAATAAAATTTGAAGAAAAAACATTAGGAAAGAAAAAAAAATGATGGAAGAAATTAGTTTTAAAGTCAAAATTAAGAAAGGGTATCCTTAACGTTTTTACATTGCTCAACTCATTTAATCTATATAAAAAAAAAATACAGATCAACTTGATTTACGTAATACTTTCTCATACTATTGGCTAATGACAGTTGATTAGCAGTTAGACATTGATTAGCAGATAGATATTGAGAAATGAGATAGTGATTGATTAGAAGCTCAAGTACCATTGGAATAAATCATGCATGAGAAAAAAAAATATTAATAAAATTAAAAGAATTAAATTCTAATAATATTATTTATTTACTTTAATAATACAATTTTTTAATTTGAAACAACTTTTTAAATTATTAGAAATATTAAAAATTTAATTACATGAAATTATTTTTAAAATTTAAAATTTTTTAAAAATAGTCTTTAAAAACAATAAAATTATAAAATGTAATTTATTTTTTTAAAATTCGTCCAAAATTTTGATTTGAAATAAGATCATTGAATTTAGATTGTCTCAGAGTCCCAAGTCATCATATGTCTATGTGCGATTGTCTTACTATTGAGTTTATGACCATAATAAAAGAGACATGAAATGAGCAATAATAAATATTTTGTGCTTTGATTAAGAAAAAGGATTTATCAAGTTAAAAGGGTTCACTTCATTGATCAAAATGCAGTTTTTCTTTTCTGAAAGAAAGTTGTGGATAGTTCAAGTGTTTCTTACTAGTATGCGTTTATGACTATTAATAATATAATACTTTTTCCGTTTCAATATTATAGGATGATGTTTTTTTTACTCGATTTAAAAAGTTCGATTTTATTAATTAATAGTCATTTTTTTACTAAAATGTCTTTAATACTATTTACTCTTTCAGTTCCAGAGTAAATGTTGCATTTTAGAGTTTCACATAGATTAAAAAAATATTTTACAGACATAAATATAGATAAATATAACTATATTACCTCTATTTTGATAAACTCAAAATTAATTAGTTAATTGCTGTAAAAATAATTATTGCACATTCTTTTATATTGCTTTCATAATTTTACATTACTCCAAAAATATTACATTAATTCATTCATATTTGAACTACAAATTGTCATTAATAGATAATGAAAAAAAAAAAAAAAGAAAAGGAAGACTTGTTCTTGATATACAAATTAATGCTTTGAAAATTTTAAAAAATTTGATAAATATAATAAATCTTAATAAGATTTTTCAAAGATAAAATAAGAAAAAGAAAAGAGTTAATATTTTTTTGAATACACAAAAATGACAAATAAATGAAAATTTCTTTTTTTCAAAAAGTGATACTTACATTGAAAACGGAGGAAGTATTGTGCTTTATTGAAAAAATGTGTTAATATTTAATATTTAGAAAAAAATAAAAGACTATATGAAGTTAACTTTTCATTCTTAGTTAAAAGTCTCATTAATCACAAATATTGAAATATTCAGAAAAGAGATATAAAAAATAGCAACTCAAAGTAATTAAAAAATGTGTTATTATTGATGAAGATATATTTGACAATTAATAAAAAATAAATTTAATAATTTATAACTAAATTAATATCTAAATATACAAAATGACATATTTTTAGGGCTTTTAAAAAAAGAAATATAGTCTGTAAGTATAATTAAAAAGACATGAGCAATCACAGAAATGACTTGTCAAGTCAAGGATCCAATTCATTGATAAACATGCAGTTTTTCATTTTCTCCATTTCTGAAAGAAATTTTGGATGAAAAGAACTATCCAGAAATTCTTTGTTTTTGCTTTTTCGTTGGTGGAGTTTGTTATTTTCTTGATATGGCATCTTGTGGTCTAATAGCACTGATTAGCCAACTTGGAGTATCTCCTTGGGAGTTTGATCTATTCTTCATATCAGTGATCAGCCAATTTTCCACGGGAATTACATATGGAAAATGGTAGTCAAATGATTTGTTTATTTATTTTATCATTAAATATGTGATATTATATTTGCTTAAATAATTTTTTGTAGAAGAATAAAACAAGGGTTAATATTTAATGAGAAAAGTGAATCAACTGAATTTTAAAGATATTCTAATTAATATTCAATCTCAAATAGAATCTCATTCTCCCATCCATGGTATTGATATATGTAGTATCTATTTATCTAACTATCATTTTATTTTATTTTTTGAAAGGTTAATTTATTTATTTTTAATAATATAAAATTACAGAATTGTACTTTTAATGATAACTATTTTGATAGATTTATGTACTAGTAGAAGAGGGTTATATAAAACAATTGATCTTGATAAATTGATAAATAAAGGGGGTTATATAAAACAATTGATCTTAATAAATTGATAAATGAAAAGAACATGTTGATTGTTTTTATACTATTTACTAAATACTTTCGATCAGTTAGTGATTATGAACGAAATTTAGCTTCTTGATTAGGCTACTATGCTAGATCTTGTAGAACTCTTGTAAAGCCATAGAATATTCTTATGCTTAAGAATGCCACCTAAGAAAATTACTGTTGTTGTTATTTGTTTTATTAAATTAATTATATTCATTTTTAGTGGAAAGTTATATTATTGTATCATTATTTTTAATTTTATAAGTTTTAGTTAAATTATTATTGTTGAATTTAGAAGACTTTTTATACATAATAATTTATGTAGGATTATTGTGATGTGAGTCCTTAGAGTCCTCAAAAGCAGAAATAATTTAAAGAAGTAGAGCTAGATGCACTAGAAATTAAAAGTAAAAAATTTAAACATTATAGCTATGATGAGATGAGGGTTCTATATGGAAAGTAGAAACATAAATTGCATTTCAAGTAGTTGAAGTATTCAATTGATGAGGAACACTTGTAAAATATTTGAAAGAGATTATAAAAAAAAAGTTCAAAGAGTATGTTAACAATTTTTACAGATTCAAATTTTAAAATAAGAGTTATATCTTATTATTCGTTTATAATATATTTATTTATATATTATATCATATTATAAATTATTAATTTTATTGTAATCGAAATACATACTTTAAGTGAGAAAAATATAGCTTTTAGAGAAAATTAAAAGATTATAACTATTACTAGTCCAATTTTATTTACACAAAAAGAATGTAGTTTAGTAAGCATTATTTTTTATTTTTACAATATTTATTTTTAAAGATTTATTTAATTAATTATAAAATATGATGAATCTAAATATATGGATGGATGAAAATATGAGTAAATACCTTATATGTTAACTCTTTGAATAGCTGAACACATTTTTATGGATAATAGAAGTGTGCAACTTTGGATTAATGATGTGTTATTGATAATTTATGTAAGTATTAATTTTATTTTATATATATATTTATTTATTTATTTATAACATAGAATTTCTAGTACCGTTTAATAAAGACAAAATGGTAACTAATATTAGATATGAAAATTGGTCTATGAATCTTTTAAACTTGTTTTATTATGCGTATATTAACCAAAAACATATATGTATATATTATATTTATTTATAATATAAAATTTCTAGTATCATTTAATAAAGACAAAATGATAATTAATATTAGATATAAAATTGGTCTATTAATCTTTTTAAATTTATTTTATTATGCATATATTAAGCAAAAACATCTATTCATCTTTTCGTGTCATTTTTGCACGCGTGCATGCACGCTCACAAAATATATTTAATCAACGGGTATATATATATATATAGTTGATTAATCATATTTTTTAAATCTTAACAAAAAAAATTGCAATAAATTGAAAATAAACCACTTCAAGAAAAATGAATCTACTCCAAACTCAAATGATATCTTAAGTAACAAAAATTAATATATATACTACAATGTTGAATGCTAAATACATGACATATAGGATCCCTTTATAGGTGAGCTAATGGAGCTAGTGAACACTATGAAAAGGAAAAAAGTGAACATTAGATATATATTCAAAAGACTAAATAGATAGGAGAGAAGAGTAAGAAAATTGCAAATGGATTCAAGTTGTGGTACAAAAGAAAACAGGGAAATGGAAATGAAGTGAACTTATTATGGGTAGTTCATTAAGAAATGTTGTGGTATCATTGAGGAGAGTGAGAGATAGGATCACTATAGCTAAATTAGTTTTAAAAGGTAAGGTGATTAATGTGGTTAGCATATATGCACCATAAAGTGAGAGCAAATAGAGATTTTGAGAGATAGAATCATTATAGCTAAGTTTTAAAAGGTAAGGTGATTAATATGGTTAGCGTACATGCACCACAAGTTGGCCTCGATAGTGAGCAAATAGAAATTTTGAGAAAACATGAATAATATCATGTAAAACATACTAAATGAAGAAAATATCTTTATTTGGTGAGAGTTGAATGACCATATAGTTCAAAATAGAAGCGGTGATGAAGTATATGGAAGGTTTTTCTCACCACCTCCATTACCCATTTGGTCCCAAAATTATCTTCTTTTGCAGTCTTTGGGTTGTTTTGTTACAACTGATTTAATTTGAAGACGTCAAACAAAATTAGAAGAGATTTTTTTTTAATGGATTGTAAAAATTTTTAATTTAAATTTTATGAATAAAAAATTAATTTTTAAAAATTTTATTAAAAACTAATAAATTAAATTGATAATATAATTAAATTATTTTTATAAGTAACTAAAATATTATTAAAATTCAAAGTATGATAAATTAGGGAATAAAATCAATAGTAATCTAAGGTGAATTTTATAATAACATTTTTTAGAATGTCATTAAATAATATGATTTAATTTAATTATAGATAATAATTTTGATATCTAATTTTATTTAATTTCATGATAAATAATAATTTTTATCTCATTTAATAATAAATTATTAATTACAATATTATAGTTTAATAAAATAAACGGCGCCATAATATTTAGTTAATGCTAAATATGGTCAAAGTGCGTTAAAATAAATAAATTAATTAATTAAAAAAAATACTGAGTCTTGGAATCGGCTCAAAATAAAATCGCGACAAATCAGTTTGCGCAGTGGAAGAGGATAATATTAAATTCATTGTCTGCGGTGACAGCGAAGGATAAGACAAAATAGTCGAAGATGCATCTATAAATTAGATCATTGAGAGCACGCAACACAATGCAAAAGACAGAAGCCTCTTCATTCTTCACTCATTGTATTCTTTTTTCTAACTCTCTTCAGTTGTATTATGCAATTTGTAATTGAACTTGAAGGTGGAGAAATGGGTTGTTCTGGGAGTAGTGTGGTGGATTGTAATAATTGTGCAATCATCAATAGTCATTGTGGAGGGATCTTCTTCATCCGTAACAACAATCTCTGCCAATAAGCACGATTACTACAGAGACAGATTGAGACGGAACCTTCTCGCAAATGGCCTCACCACGACACCTCCCATGTGGTATGTAATTATGCCTTTTCTTTAATTGCTCTGTCAGTGTAACTGTTCTTCATCAACGGATTATTCTTCCCACCACTCCTCTGTCTCGGATTCTGTATCCTTACTATAATGCAAACTGTCTCTTTGTTCTTTAGTCTATGGACAGATCATTTATACACAAATGCAGCATTAATGGATTAACTTTAGCTGCAATGCAAGAACCAAGAAGAAGATATGTGCTTAATAAATCTGAGAAATTGAAAATTTCTGTTATAGATATTCACTCTCATTCAATTACTTTTTCATAAGTCTTGAAAAAATTAGGACAGACAATGTTTTGTTCTTGTCATATTTATTTCTTTAATTAATAATTTTTCTCAGTGACTTGATAATCCTCATATCTGGAATCTGCTTTTTCTCATCCCTTCTGTTTTCTTCATGTGGTACTAGGAGTTGAGTTGAGATGCTCTGTAGATATAGAATTGAATGATGAACTCTCTCACGTTTGTTGATTAGAAACCAGAGTATTGCTGACGGTTTAGAAAGAGAAATGAGATATATGTCTTTATTAATGAATCAAGGCTCCATATATAGAAGGATTTGCAAGATGGCTAACTGCCTGCATCGATTAATTAACTGTGCCAATTGGCAGTTCCTTCAGCTAGCTACACTCTATCTTCATTCCGGAGCTGCACTACTAACCCTGTACCTGGAGGCTGAGTTTCTTTCTTTTCAATACCTTTCATCAAAGGAAATCTAGAAAACTGCTAACAAATTAACTCTTACTAACAGCTAACTAAACTGAGTTAGCAACTCTATTTGACTACAGTATCTTGATACGCTCTACTCTTGATACATATATATAGGTGGAATAGTTGGAATCACTTCAATTGCAAAATTGATAAGAACGTCATCAAAGAGACTGGTAAAGTCCATGACCCTATCCTCGTCTTTTACAAGGATTTTTTCTTCAACATCTAACAAATCTAGCCAATTCATTTATCCAAATTTCATCTATATGGAAAATGCATTCAAAGCATACTAGCATTTTATTGGGAACATGTGACAAGAGTAGTCACCACCATATGCATATTAATTTGTAAATAAATTTCTTTCTATCATGCACTCTGCAGTAGATTTCATTTGTCAACATACAACATTTCACTGAGTATTTTCTTGGTGTGACAGCTGATGCCATGGTTTCCACTGGTCTTCATACACTTGGTTATACATATGTTAACATAGGTTTTTTTTTTTGTCCTATTGTTATCATGTTCACATTTTTATAGATTGGTTTTTCTTTCTAGTATCATTGACAGGCGCTGATAACTAGAATTACTGTCTTGCATTTGCAGATAGATTGCTGGGCAGAAATGGCTCATGATGAAAAGGTTTGAATTTTCTTCATTTTTTCTTCTCAATTTTTCTCGTTTGCTAAGTGGTGCTTGTAAAAATTATTCCAAGTGTTTGTGCTTGTTATTTCTTATCAAGATAATAATTAAAAAAAAAAAAACACTTGTTCAAATTTCAGGGTGATCTAGTGCCTAAGAACTCAACATTTCCGTCTGGCATTAAAGCTTTGGCAGACTATGTTCACAGCAAAGGTCTTAAATTAGGAATTTATTCAGATGCATGGTAATGTGATTCTCCTATATTCCCTGACTGGAATAAGTGGAATAGTTGCTCTCTTTACATGACAAAGTAGATAAGTGGTTCACATCTATATGGCAGGTATTTTACTTGTGCCAAACTATGCCGGGTTCACTTGGCCATGAGGAAAAAGATGCTAAGACTTTCGCTTCATGGGTATAAAATCTACTGATCTCTATTAATATGGAAATGTCCAACAATACATTGTAGTGAATGATAAAATTGTGAGTCAATATCATTTTGCAAAATTACGTTTCAAAGTTATGCACAATAATTGGAGGGTATTGATTATTTGAAGTATGATAATTGTAATAATGATGGCACAAAGCCAACAGTTAGGTAACTACATTGCCAGAAGTATTTTTCTTCTGTTCTATATAGTTAAGTTTTCCAGTTTCCAGTCTATGTTTTTCTTCTTTCTGCAGGTACCCTGTAATGACTCGTGCTTTAATGAAGGCAGGCCGCCCTATATTCTTCTCACTTTGCGAATGGTAATCAGATTTCTGTTACAATCACATTATATATTCATCTTTATATACAATGTTGTTTTGACGCATTCATCATCTGTTTGTTAAGGGGAGACCTGCATTCTGCTCTTTGGGGTGCTAGGATAGGAAATAGCTAGAGAACCACAAATGACATTTCCGATAACTGGGAAAGGTACAGTTGGGGCTTTCAAGAGGTTTATGTTCGATAATGAAAACCCCAATTCATCTTTGATTACTAATTTTTATTTTTTATTTTTCATTTTGGCAGTATGATCACTAGGGCAGACATGAATGAGGTGTATGCTGACCTTGGGAGGCCTGGTGGTTGGAATGGTTTGTAAAAGCTTTCGATGGTGGCAAATATAGGAACACTAGATAATATTGTGAAAATTGTTCGGATAGATCTATTTTTGAGTTTCCTTCTGGTTTGAACAGATCCTGACATGCTTGAGTTGGGTAATGGAGGGATGACAAAAGATGAATACATAGTCCACTTCAGTATTTGGGCCATGTCCAAGGTACTGTATATGATGTCTTCTTTTTGATGCCCTGCATTATGTCAAAGCATAATTTGCTTAAGCTTAAATGTTATGCAGGCTCCCCTTCTTCTTGGTTGTGATTTGAGAAATATGACAAAAGAGACAATGGAGATAGTTGCCAATAAGGAAGTTATTGCCATTAACCAAGGTGATAGTATCTATCTATTTTGATGAAATTGTCTTTGCCTTTTGGATAATTTACATCTGCTCTGGTATTATAAAAAATTATCTAAATTCCGGGTTCATCTTGACAGATCCACTTGGTTTTCAAGCTAAAAAGGCTAGGATGGAAGGTGACCTTGAGGTAAACCTAAATGATCAACATCTTAAATTAGAGTTCATTTTCGGTTTCCTGGGGATATCTTTTAGCAGAAATCATGGTTTTTCTTCTCCCAACAGATTTGGGCTGGGCCCCTCTCAGGCTACAGAGTGGTGGTTCTACTACTCAACAGAGGCCCTTGGCGCAGTTCGATTACTGCAAACGGGGATGACATTGGTATTCCCCCCAAAAGTGTTGTCCAGGCAAGAGATGTTTGGGAGGTGTCATTTTGTTTGTTTATCTCTATTGAGCTGTTGCATGAATATGAAGTA
The DNA here is from genome assembly GCA_949677035.1 of Omphalea diandra. NCBI lineage: Eukaryota > Viridiplantae > Streptophyta > Magnoliopsida > Malpighiales > Euphorbiaceae > Omphalea > Omphalea diandra. The sequence goes on along the minus strand of CATIWR010688682.1, from coordinate 21,023 downwards.
TCCGTCCAAGATTAATTAAGTAATATTTGGGCATGTCCAATGCAGCACAAGACATTGAAGACACAATTTGTAGGGAACCTCTCAGCGACCGTGGATTCTCATGCATGCAAGATGTATATCTTGAAGTCTGTTTCATAGAGTTTGACACAATAATACTATATTGACATTGGAATGTCGATGTTGCAATGAATTTTATCATTAAATCATCTGTGTAACATGTTATCGAAAGTCAATGAGCAATAACATGGATGGAATCAGCAAAAACCAATAATTTTAATAAGCCTGTGCTGAGAGGGCAATTAGTCTCCAATGGCAATAGCAGTTTTGCAAGGGATATAGGATTCAAAAAATAGTGGCGCTTATTTCAGTATACAATCAGAGTATCTCCTAGTCGTACGTGAAAACAATACTGTTAATTTGCGATGGCATTCTATGAGCAAATACTGGTTCTTCCATTAAGTAGCATGATGATTATCGTCTGAAATTGAAGTGGATTAGTTGTGGCACAGGTCAAATTGGTTATCATCATATATTAAGCCGTCTGAACTCAAATGAGAAATAATAATTTCACAGTATACGTATGGTATCGCTTTTAAATTTTGGTACCTGGGGCGAGGCTGGCTGTAGGTACTATGATGCCTGGGGCTAATACCATTAACAACGCTCCTATTCTTAACAATAATGCTATCCTGCCTCAGTACAAAAGAAGGAAAAGAAAATTATGGCATATGCAGAGGCAAAGGGTAATCTGTTTCGTCTTAAAGTTTTGGGTATGAGAGCCATGATAGGTGGAAGTGATAGTTTGAGAGTTTTCGCCATTTCTAAGCACGTGGTTTATGATACTATTTAGGGTCCGATATCTGGGATATCAAAAACATGCTTGGTCTATTTTCTTATGTTTTTTCTGTTGATGTACCTAGAAGAGCAAATAGTTATGGAAGCTCACATCTTGGCTACAAGAAGCTCAAAAATCTTGTTGATAAATAATTTATTTAGTTGGATATAATTCCAGATTCTGTATTATTGATTTTGAACTCTATTAATAAACATCAGATCTTTATTCGTAAAAAAGAAAAAAGAAAAAGAAAAATCCCCTTGTATAAGATATGAAATGGGGATGGTCTGGAAGGATGGGAAATCCCACTCTAGTTCTTAAAACAAATGGCGACCCATATGATCTCAAACTGCATTTAGCACTTAAACGACAATAAAGCCAATCCTACATGGCATGAGACAAGTGCGGGGGTATGCCTGTGAGTAAACGACTAGACCTAACACACGCACGAGACGACCTGTAGATGCTTTATATTGCCGGTTCAAACGCATAATTACAACTTCAGGCTGGTCAAAACCATATATATACAGACTTGCTGGACCTACGAATATGATCAACCTGACCACTTACTAATTATTATATATAAAGATGGAGTGCCTTGGAAGCTTTGTATGTAGAATATACATTTAGAAAAATATATTGTCCGTTTATATAATAAATATTTTAATTTATTAATATTTATAAATATATTTTACATAATATATTCAATTATAGCTCGTGCAATATACAATACTCAGATTATCTATAGTTTTACATGGGTATTTATCAATTATATAAGTAATATATTTTTTTCACAAGTGATAATATATTATATTTTTATTTTTGTATGTGACAAGTGAGTTAATAATTAAATGTTTAATTTTTTTCAATTAAAAAAAATAAACTAATCTATGAAATAATCATTCAAGATAGAGTCAGTCATAGGAAATGAGCACTAATTTGGGTAAATAAAGAAATCATTCTTGATAAAGTTGAATTACATCGTATTTGGTATAATGAATTCTATAATTTTCATAAAATTTATTTGTAAATCCATATTTTGTGTGTTTTGATATAAATGAAAATTTATTTGCAATTTTGTTTCATTAAATTCTTGAAATTAGATATAGCTAAATCAAATTCTATCAAATTTGATAGAATTTACAAATGAATTTTAAAATTATAAAAAAATTTTCATTATGATAAAAATACCCTTAGTTAAAATATTTTTTTTCTTTTTTCTTCTCTCTATCTTTTCTTATATTTTTATATTTGTAAAAATTTTTAAAAAATAACACAAAAATATTTTTGCTAATAAATTATTTTATTGAATTCTTCATTTAAATCAAACACAAAATTTATTTCATTTCAAATGAATTCTAATTTTATTTTGAAGTAGATCAAATATACAAATTCATTTGCCAATGAATTTTATAAGAAATTCATTTGTAAATAAAATTTAAGTTAGAATTGAACCAAATACAATATTAATAAAATAAAGAAAAATTTTTAGATATAAATAATGGAATCTAACCTTTATGTTTGATACATCAATTGTATAAAAGAAATGAAGAGAAATTAAATAAGAGAAAAGAAAGAAAAGAAATTTAATTTCTTTTCTCTTTTTTAGTTCCCTTATTTATAGAAGGGAGAAATTTAAATTCATTAAATATAAATTTACCTTTTAACTTCTTGGAAGAGATAAAATATAACATATCTCGCTTTTTCTAATTTAACATTTCTCTTTATTTCTCTCTAAAATATAGAGAAATTTTTTTTGATTTAATTTCTCTCTATTTTTTTTTTCTTTCTTTTATAGGCAAACCAAACAAGGAAAATAAGTATCATATCTTTTTTTTTTTTCTCCTCACTTCTCTCCAACCAAACAAAGGTTTAGTTATTAAGTGAAAATGACACTGAACTTAAGTTTGATTGTCGAAATTAATAAGGCTTGGATGGGCTATAAGTTGTTATAGTGTAAGTTACCAATTGGGTTGTGCGAGTTTATTGTTTAGTTAACTTTGACAAGGAAAATACTTTAAAACAACGGGAAGGTTTAGTTAGATTTTTGTTAGGAGTTCAGAACACACTTTCATTCATTCAAGCAAGTGTTTTAGAATTCTAGGTTCTATCCTAATGCTCATTTTAGTATGCTTATAGAAATTTCTTCAAGCTAGTGTTTGTTGGTCTTGCTTGTTAAATCACTTATTTACATTTCATGTATGTGCATAAATTTATAACATTGGTTATCTTTCAGTGTATATCATATATGTAAAAATTATTTTATTTATAGAATTATAAAGAACATAAGGATATTTTAGTTTTGAAATAGTGAAATAAATTTTAATTTGTACAATTGAATAAATAGTCTGATACACTCATAATATGAGTTTGTTAGATCAAATAAATGATCAATGATACTTATGCTATATTGATAATATCTTTTGAAAACAACACTGATATACCCGTTCAAGGGATGCAAAATATTTACTATTAGAATACGAGGTGTCATCAGCGTTCAAGACACGAGGAGATCGAGAATAGTTTTGTATTATGGCTTTTTTTTTTATGATTTATAGTTAAAAAAATGAAATTACATTTATTCAGTTGACTTGTTTTTCATATATGTTGTACATTATTCTTTTGCTTTTAACATTTCAAGTACTTGTTCGATTTTAGGAGATAGTTTGAGAGTCCTCTCATCCATGTCATCGCTTTCAGCGTTTAATGGAGGTGGAGCCAGCATTACTTTCTATGTATTTGACAATAATGCGTTAGAGGTTTAGGTTTTATCTGTACCTTTTATTGAGTTCCTTATTAGAGGATATTACTTATTAGAGATTTAAGTACACGTCTCCTCAGTGCCAATGGTAGACAATACTAGAGTTTTGACCTTCAACGGTATTTGTAAGCCCATGGAATCATTCATCAATCTATTTGTTACAATCCATACACTGACCGAAAGAATGTACACTTGTTTTAGAAGCACTCACCTCAGCAGCATATTTAATTCATCAGGAATCTAACAGCAATCTTGACTTCTGAACACCATTCCAAGCTCTAAATGTAGTTAATTGCCCCAGGCGTCCCATATTTACCTCTTCATATTTCTTATTGTGTAGCATTTGTACACCTCCCTCAGCATCCATGCAGTAAGCTGACTCCTTGAGCATTACAGTTTGTATTTCTTGAAAATACTGTATATCAAAAAGGGTACCGATGTTACCATCCTCTAACTCGACAATTATTCATTATAATATATGTGGTATGTCATGAAGATTCAATGTATTTTTCCTTTCAGCCTAAAGTTCAAAGGGAGTATGAGTATCATTAGGAAATTTATACTCTAGATGACGATTATTACATTTTCGGGACAGGAATATCTCCTGAAACTGGTAATTAAAAAGTGGGTGATTAGATTTGAGTGGTATAGTTTTGGATCAAAGTGGTTAAGCAAACCTAGAAATTGAAGGAGTGACAGAAAACTAAAGGTGTTTATGGGCCACTTGCTGATATACCAAACGAATCGTCTGTTGAGGATGTTCCTAATTTAGTGTTTGAGCCATTCAGAAAACAGTTACCATATCATCACACAAGAGGTATTTCTAAATCCACACAAACCTTAGCTTTTTGGTTAGTTAAATCTAATCAGTTATTTCTAAATCAATTATCTAATGTAGCTATTGAAACTATGATAATTTCCTTAAAAATTCATAATATTACAACCACTTGGGCATGCACTTTGAACTAGTTGAAAGTTTAATGACCTATAAATCCAGCCTATCGTCCTACTATAAGCGGCAAGAAAGTCTGGGATACTGACCCTTCAATACCTTCTAGAGATTTGAATGGATATCGAGACTAACTACAACATGCGCTACTAAAGAAAGGATAGCAATGAAACATAGATCAAATAGTTGCTGCAGAGAAAGAAAGCCATTGCTTGTCATAGTTCAGTTGGTTATTGGAAATCTATGTTTGACGGTTATTGGAACCATTTATAGAAGTTAATCGATCTCGAAATGTTCAAAGTAGAGGTGTTAAAATGAATCTTGACACACTAATATGATTCATCAAACACATAAAATTAATGGATTTGAATTGAGTTTAAACGGATTTGTGTCATACATAGGTCGACTCATTTATGACCCTGTATTAAACAGTTCGTATAATGGGTTGACACGTGAACCGCTAAAACTTGTTTAATTTTATATATCATATCAACCTGACACCTATTATTTATAATTTATATAAATTGTGTAATAACAAGATTAAAATCATCATTTATATAAAATATATAGATATCATTTTATATATTTATATTTTTTAGAATAATTTAAATGATATTCATTTTAGAAACTTTTATGTGTTTATATTTATTTGTAAAAATATTTAAACTTTGGTGTTATATTAATTGTTACTTAAATTTTTTATTAATATTTATTTTAATATTTATTTTAAATTTTGAAAAATATATTATTATAAATAATATTTCCATTGATTTTATTAAAAATATAATATTTTTTATTTTACAAATTTATGTATTAAACAAGTCATGTCAAGTTTTGTGATCCATATGCAACCTGATTATGTAAATAGATTACACGTGTCGTATTTGTGTAATCTGTATAAATTTTGTGTCGTATTAGAATTGAGATATCCTGACATGATGAATAAACAGATTGTGTTTGTGTTGACCTTAATAGTATCACTTGAGTGGGTTGGCATGATATAAACACCACCCTCCAACCCAGTTTGACACCCCTAGTTCAAAGAGCCTTAATTAGTATTGAGAATAGCCGTAAGCTTACAAGAGCTTTGCCAGCTAATTATAGGCTGTGAAGTTATTGCACTGGCAGTGAATTTATAGCATTGACAGGGGCTGCCTCTGGAAAGTTTACTTTAGGTTATAGAATGAAAATACCAACAGAAAATTTATCAGAACTTCCTTATACAATAGTTGGTGCCATTTATTTGGCAGATTCTTTGGTGGAAGGTATGGTCTAACATGGATGTATATGCTATAGTTGAAAAACAGGTAAAAACTACAATGATAAGACAACTTCTCAAAAGATAATCAGGACCAGAAGACCCAACATCTGCATCTTTCAACTGCTGCCCATCCACCAGGATTGACTGAAATGAGATACATGTGTGATCTTGGTGAAAACAATCAATATGCGCTCCATCGTTGGCCAGAGATTTGAACACTGTAAGACACAATAGCGAAAACAGAAATTGAAGCTACATGGCAAAAGGTTATCATCTTAAGCAAAATTTATCAATGGATACTAAATTTTAGTCATTAAGAAGTAAGACTAGAGCTTTACAGCTTAGAGTATATCATCAATCACACATCACATATTCACAGCAAAGTGGCAAAAACATAGTGAGAGCTAACTGAGCAAATGTTTGCTTAACGCCCTAATTTTGTTATTCATGAAAGTCACAATATAAAATTTGTAAATTAGATAGATGCTTTAAATTCAGAGATAGAAGAAACGCCTCAAAGAAATGGCAAAAGCTAGGTACATAAAAAGTACTGCAATTGCGGAATGTGAACAAGGAATCCATGGAGAGACAAACACCCAAAAAATAAAATAAAATCGAAGAAGCGAGGAGATCACTTTATTTATATAACATGAGACGATGAAATATGGAAAATGGATTTGAGAAAAACGTTTTCTCCATTCCATACTCTTCTTTGTTTGGAGGATGTCCCAAAAAACAAATATCAAAGAAGCAGATGCCCATAAATTGTTACACTGATACAGAACAAGATAATATGGAAAAATAAGGACAGCAATTTAGCAATGTAGTCTACATACAATACTGCACTACTGCACAAGGAGTACGATTAATTTGAAGAGATAATGTAAAAGAGAAAAATAGAGAGTGAGGGAAAGTAAAAAGTATTTGCCTGGTCTGGGGAAGAAGCAAAGTCAATAAAATGGTGCTAATCAAGGTATTCAAACTCGTCCTCCTTGAGATGGGCAAAGAATTTGACAGGGCCACGGCCTTCAATGTCCTCCACAAACTCTACCTTGTAAGGGAGATTAGCGGAAATTCGTTTCCCCTTCCAGAGGGCGACGTACTGCTTGAGATGACCTTCTTTCCCAGTGAGATCTACTTCAGGTACCCGAGGAACGTGGTAAACCTTCAGGGGAGCCTTTACCCTAACCCTAGCCCCAATCTTCTTCTCACCCTGTTCTCCTTCTCCTTCAGTGACCGTTGCAGACAAAGATGATGTAGCCGAATTGTTGGATCTCAAAGCAACCTCGCATGAAACCAACCTCCTCCCTCCTATTTTCATTCTGCTACAAGGAGCAGTGGTTGAATAGCAATCGTTACGCAAAGTGGCATCGGTAGCTAAGGAAAAAGGGAACAGTGAGGAAGATTTCTTCGACATCATCGTCACGGGCCGATGCAGGGGAGAACAGGCTGAGGCTGCTCCCCCCGCCGACGGTAACGCCAGAGTTGTTGCACTCATGTCTCTTTACAGTCGTAATTATCTTTCAGATTAGATTTGGCCACCCAAAGAAAAAAAAACACAGAGGATCAAGTCGATGAGTCTTTTTGTTGATTTTAAATTTTCCTTTAAGAGAATATTTAGTTAACAAAAGTTTTATGAAAAAAATAAAATAAAATTCATATTGCATTGGAAAATATTTTTAGAAAATTTATTTCTTTTTATTTTTGTTTGTCACGGATAGATTTTTACTGTGCTTCCTCTTAAACTTTATATTAATAAATCTCTTTAAAAAATTCAATAATATAAAAATAAATATATAATAACCCAATACATAATAATAATAATTTAAAATTTATTAATATAAATACAAAAATTTAAAAATAATATATTTTTTTTATTCAGTAAAACTAGAAGAATAATATATCAATACACGCATTTGTCTATAAAATTTAAATAATATATATTATTAATTATATATAATAAAGTCATCAAAAAATAAAATTATTTAAGTAAAGAATAATTATATATTAATTAATTAATTATTATTTAAATACTTTAAATTATATTAATTACAACATATATATTATAGTGTTAAATAATAGATGGGTATAAGGGAAAAATAAGTAAGAAATGATCTAATCCACATAAACTATTTGTGTTTTATTCAAGAAACAAAAATCCACAAAAGCGCAAGGTCCCTGCCGTTATCCTCCAATATTCAAGGATAGCAAAAGACAAAATCCGCAACACTTGAGAGAGCGCTCTTACGCTCTAACCATCTGTATCGTAGGTCAAAATCTTCAAGACATATTTACTCTGAAAAACAATTTTTTATTTTTTAGAAAATATTTGTTGTGACAATAATTTTATATTTAAAAAATGTGTTCATTTATTAAAATAGAAAATCAATTTCTATTTCAAAAATTATAAATTATACACATTTATTATTCCTTCATTGGTTTCTTTTTATTATTATTATTATTATCTATATTTAAATAAATTAATATAAAATTATAATTAAAAATATAAAAATTTATAATCATGAATTTTCATGTAATAAATTTTACTCATTTATTGGAAAATTTATATAATTAATTTTATTAAATTTTTTAAATGAAAACATTATGAAATACTTTCAAAAAAATATTATGAAATAAAAATAACTCAAAATAAAAAGACATTATCTTTTTTATATGCCGAAGAGTTATAATGATAATTTAGCATATAAAATTAAAAAAATAAAAAAAATTAATCCCAACAGAAATTAAAAGTAAAAAACAAAATAAGAAAAATAATAAATAAATATTTGAACTTCAACAATAAAGTTATTATATTGAAAACAATCATTTTATTTTCATGTCCTTCCTTATTTTTCACATATTGATTATATTTTAAAAAATTAATTTTCTATTTTCTATTTGAAAAATTTTTATATATAAATATGATATCTTTTCTAATTTTCTTAAAAAGCTTTATCGAAAAACAATCTTAATTTTGTATAAATAAACACCCTTGTCCTCTACAATTTTCAATAAAAGACTCTCCAAGTCCTAATTTTATTTATTTATTTATGTTTCTCCCATTATTGTAACATGAGCCACATTTGCCAAGAGATCATGATAAATTGCAACCCTTTTTTTATTTTAATCTAGTGGATGAAATTGCAACTATGAACCAAAAAACTACTTTACAATAGACGCCACAATATAATTATCGGGGAAACGAAAAGGGCAAAACAAATGAACAGAAACCCAGAACTTTTCAATACATTGAGCAGTTCATGCCAAACAACAAATGACGTACACAATGGAACAAAGTAAGAGGGCACAATAAACAACAGGCAACTGGTACATAAACCGCGGAAAACATTTACAAGGACCTCAATATGCAATGGCAAAATCATGAGGGATAGAAAAAAAAAAAATCAAATAAAATCAAAAGAGCAATGTGTTCCTTGTTGTTTAAGTATATTCCTTGCATATAGCACAACCACAATAGGGAAAGGCTGTAATTTGCTACTAACCCTGGAACCTCCCAAAAGTTCAAAAAGAAGGCTCAAGTTTGTTATATGTGATGGCTTGGGGATCGACCAATGAGTCTGCACTGTTCTGGCAACAAATACGAGATTACATGCCCATTAAGTGGAAAAAACTCACCATCAATACCACAACCATTGTGCGTATGCTTCCCAGCCTTTATCTTCACAGATTTCACCTGCAGAAGCTTGGTTTAGATGGTCCATTGCAATCCATTTCACATACATCTTTAGCTCCGTAAGCTCAATGAATATGTTAAAAATTTTAACGCAGCTCACATAAAAGCATTAAATTTCAACATGGCTATAAGTGCAAATTAAAGTAATTCCACAGACTCGTCATACAGTTCTCAGGACTTAATATGAGTGCAAAAATTAGAACACATGGTTGTACCTTGATGTATTCCACATATGGTAGTGAGAGATGTCGACCCAGCTGCAACAGCAAGAAAAATCTCAATAGCCTTAGTCGCCCACTACCGTGAACTAGGAGCAAATCCATGCTACTGTCATCATGCTCAGCCCTCGGTGCTACCACCTGGGAACTCTGAACAGTTCTGCAAGCATGGTTGCAGATCAGTATACCAAGAAATGGTCCCTTCTTCAATTCCCATCTGTCATCGAACCTAGGTACAACTTCCCTTTTTGTTCCTGCTTCTATATCATCTGATGGCCCTGGCAATTCAATAGGGTTTTCCAGATCCCAATTGGGTTCTGTATCCCATTTTGGTTCAGCATCCCAAATTGGACCTGGATCAGACAATGTTGAAGATATATCTTCTCTATCATTTGTTGCTGCATTTCCCCAAGAACATCTAGAGGGATCATGTGTAGAGGTCAATCCAGTCCATCCTTTATCTGTCCTTGACTTTGACCTGGTCCTTGGCCAGTTTGGAGTCGTTGACAGTGGTAACTGAGGATGAATAACTTCTGGCTCCGCCATTACATTGCTCCTCCCAGACGACAGGCGTTTTGCTTTTGGATCTAGGCCACGCACATATTCAGATGGTTCAGTGCTAGCATGAGTGCTACTGCAGGTTGTATCCAACTCGCCCCCAGACATTCGACTAGGGGTCATTATGGAGTCAATACTTGATAAACTAGAGGCTCTAGGCATCCCTTCTGTGTTTGATCTCCTCGTGATATCTGTGTACAAGTCTGACATGTCGACTACCTCTCTCTCAGACTGTTTTCCTTCTCGATCTCCTTTAGATGCTGGAAGATATTCCACGTCATAACTGTATTTTGGTAAGCATAAGAACTTGAGAAATCCAGCAACGAAATAACGCAGAGGACCAAAGCGTTTCTGATATTTCTCAGAAAGTTCCAACACTGTAGCACATAAAAAACGAAGAAGATCATCAACAAAGTTTTTGACATGTTAAGAAATCATATGCAAAGAAACTCAAAAGCATGTATCTTCATCACAAGAAGCTACAAACATTATCTTCATTCTTTATACACCAAAATATGCTAATGCTAACTTTGAAGAAGCAATTGAATCAGCTCCTGCTAATAAGCATACAAAATTTAAAATGTTGAATCCCACCTCCACTACTTATGTATTATACACCAACCAATAAGTCGCAATCTCTTTATCGGATTAGTTAGTTTTTATGTAGAAAATATTCTTAGAACCTAGAGCAAAAATTCAAGGGTAAAAGGAAGTGAGTTTTGAAGACATCATTCCCACAATATATGAGCTCCAGATAATATAAATTAAACTTTAAACTTCAAATGTAATGTCTTTGAGTCCTTTCCCATGGAGTAAAACCGTAAATGTGAACTTACCATCACTAACAAAACCATAATATGATACTGTCATCCCAAAGTGAATAACACCAGTCTGAATCCACTCCACGGCAAAAACATCTGTAGCGGTAAGACCGCCCTGAAACCAATAAAAATACGTCAATATAATTTCATGGAATTTTCCCTGAAATATAATATCATAATTTAGAATTTTCAATCTCAAATTTCAAAGACAATTGGAACAAGGCTCTTCCTGTGAACCCTTGCACAGAAAGATGACAACAGCTTTTCAGCTAATCTGGAGGGGTCAAATATCAGCCAGTACATTATATAATATCAGATTCAAGCCAATATTTATTAGCTCACCATTTAGTAAGTGTATGGCTCATATAAACTGATATGATTCTGGTATATCAGCAGTTTTAACCAATAAGAATAAATACAGTTGCAATTAGTAGGCTTCTAGTCTTTATTCTCCTGCCCTATCCCTTATTAATTATTGCTCATTTTTTTTTAGATGTAATTGCTACACAACAATAAAATAGAGTAATTTGTTTATTTAGCTTTGTGACTTTCAAAGAAATCAAAGTACAAGCTCGAAAAGTTGTTAACCTATAACTATATTTTTTCTTTATCACCAGTTTGTTTCTCAGGCAATGGCTGCACATCCATCATTTTAATCTGCTTTTATTTCGCAAGCAAGGAAAAAAAACCTAAAAACATAAATGCATTTCCTATTTCTCCAATATTGCAGAAACAGGCCCATTTCTGTGCATTTCCAAAACACTCAAATAGCACTTCCATGGCGTTTCCTAGATTTAGTGATACGATTATATCTGACAAATTCATGTCTCCAAACATACATGAACACATTTTTTTTAACATCAATAAACACATTAAGAGATCTATTTAAAAATTATAAGAGAAGACCCCCTATGGCTAATTTCCAAAAGTTAGGCGGCATATTGGTAGACTCAAATTTATGAAAAATCACATAAGATAAATTTGGTAGGAAAAATCTAGCAACAAATAATCGAGTACCTTCACAATAGCTATAGCAGCAGAAATTGGATCTCTAACTCCCAAAACAGTCCAAACTAGTGAATTATCTGAACCTGCTGGTATAATTCCAATCGGTATGGAAATTCCTTCTTTCTGGTTATCTCTACTAAGCAAACCATTTAAAACCTGCAAGATAACAAGGAACAATAAACCTTTTCTTTTTTAATGAGAGGAATCATAATTTTTCTTCATGAGGAGAAACCTAATAGAGGGAATACACACACATATATACAGAAGTAGAAGGCTAAGGTGAAGCACGATCCAGATACTTCTGCAATGATCCTTAGCATGCATGTGCACAAACACACACAGATACGAATCAAGTATATCCTACATATAGAAGAAGCTTTTAAATGAGAATTTTAAGCAGTTATTAATGTTATAGGTACAGAGAATATTAGTATAATTCATTCTCAAAACATAAATTTGAGCCAATTTGGTAAAGTATTTCTTTAGAATAATTCATTATACTGTGGCTGATTTGGCCTGTAACTATTCCATTGGTCCAATTATGGGATCCTATTCCATTAGTCTTATTATAGGATCCTGTGACAAACTGATCCATTATCTGAATTAAACGTAAAATTAAAATTTTTAAAATTTTAAATGTAATTCTATAACAATGTTATAATACATAAATGTAATACATGAAACGTAATAGCCACCATTTTGTATTAAAAAAATTTTAAATTTTAAATTTAATTCTATAACAATGTTATAATGCATAAATATGATGCATGATACGTAATAGCCATCTTTTTACTCTCAAAATGGAAAGGAACCAAAATATCCTGAATCAGACATCAAAAGAAAGCCCATTACATTCTAGAGTTAAACATTACAAATCAAAAGGAATGTCTATTCCACAAGCACAACTTTGAATAACTTCTTTGAACTTTCCTTGACCTGCTCCATTATAGTCTTTAACGTCTTCACCTATTCCACAAGTTTTGCAATCTTACTCCACATGATTTCAAAATCTTAAGAAAGTCTGAGATTTAGAACTCAACCCAACAATTGTTGTCTGCTGAACAAATTGAGGTGGTATAGTTTAACTCAAATTGGCCAACCTGACCCTAAACTGCTCAATAAGGTTGGGCTAGTGTGTAAATGTTTTCAACCCAAACCTAAAATTACTTGTACTCAAAATATGCAAAAAAAAAATTTAAGTTGGCTCAAAATGGGACATAGGCAACTTCGTTGGCCCAAAATACTTGCAGGTTTGGGAAAGGAAGAATGGAAAGGAAAACAGGTGTAGAAAATGTTTTTTGTAGGTAATGAATTTACAAAATTTAAATTTTTTGTTGGGCCCACAAAAAAAATTCTCTCCAAATTGGAGAGAAAGGTTGAGGGAAGCACAAATAAAAGTTGAGACAAAATGTCAGTTTTGCCCCATGATTATCTGATAGTAAGTTTGCAACTAAATAAGGATATAAAAGTAACTTCAAACTTAAGACTTTCTTTTTCAATTTTCTACAAATTTCAAAAATTCGTTTCTACACCTTTCCTTTCTCCACCCTTTTATCTCTTCCCAAACAATAGTAAATTCCTTTCCCAAATTCTACTTCTTCGCCCATTCTTTCCCTATCACACTTTTTTCCCAAACAAAGTACTAAGTTTGGATTGAAAAGATTATGAGAAGGCCCCTGAAATTTAATCTATTGTACACTCCTATTCTCTATTTCCTAAAATGCAATATTTTGATCCTCACATTATAGAAAATTCAGCACTTTCATCCTTTAACATTTAAAAAATATGTATTTGCGCTCAAACGACTAATTTTTGAACCCACTTTGAACTCATTTTTGCTCAAAGAACAGGTCAAAATTGTGATTTTAATAAAACTGAAGGTCCAAATTTTGAATAGAGTTCAACATCACTTGGTCCACTTAAGAAAAATAAAGTTCGTCATTTAATTGAGAAAGAAAAAAACAATTACTGCAGAAATAGAAATGTTAACAACAAAAGAACAAAGTTTTTTTCTATGTCGAGTGGTCAATAGCTTGTTTGAAGGGTATGCAGTGCTAATCTAGAGCCATTTTCTCCTACTGTTAGCCTGTTACCAATATGTTGGATCTTACTATGTTGTAAGATTTGCTTCCATTTCTTCCAGTTGTTTCTTTTCATTTAATTTCATTTCCTTTTCTTTCTTTTTTTTTTCTTTATAAAAGAGGCCATAAATTTCTCTTTTTTTCTTTTTATAATTTTAGATGCTTGTGGGTCCCATAACTTAAATATATTTTCCAAGCCATCAAGTGGCCACTACTTCACATCTTCAAGGTTGACTATGGATAAAAGTGACAAAAAAATATAGACAAGTTAAAGTCAAACTGGCTATTTTGAGAGCTTTGTGTATAACTGTGGAAATTCCAAAGGTTAGGGATTTTATTGCCGTTGTACCTTTTATAAAGTGATAGATTTCAGGGGTAGTTGGATGCATTTCCAAAGCAATTTTTTGTTTTTCTCAAAAAAAAAAAAAGTAATTTTGTATATGCTTAATAATTATGTACACATGCTTTAATGTTTGATAATATCCAACATCATCAAATATTTGATATTCACAAAGGTTGAAAACCTAACCCCAAAATAAAAAAAGTTCTTGATGGCACACTTCAAGAAATAGAGGCAGTAACTAGGATTGTTCACTAAATCCAACATGATAAAGTTTATTAAAGTCCACCAATAGAACCTTCATACACTACATCATAATGCAATCTAAAAAATCAATGATATTTAGAACATAAACAAGAAACAAGAATTGTGATACATAAATGAAGAAAAAGACTAACCTCATTGATAATTCCATCACCACCTACACATATAATCCCTGAAAGAATGTAGAATGGCTAAAATATTAAAAAAGATGGAGATTAAAATACAAGCAAAACTGAAATAAGATTTACAGGGCAATGCTGCTAGTACCATCAGGGCATGTGCTGATGTCAACGGTTGATGCAAGTTTTCTAGCATGACCTGCAGATGATGTTTTGACAACCTCCAATTCAAACCCTGCAAGCTGTCATGGTTTACACTTTGAAAATTAGTGTTGGTATTTTATTTTAGTTCGTTCATATCCTTCCATGCCTATGAGGAAGAAGTAAAGCAAAGAAAGGGAAAGAAAGGATAAAACTATCTCTCTCTCTCTCTCTCTCCTCCTAGGGCCTTCATGCAGATTCAATAGAGCAAGGATAAAACTTAGTGCCACTAATTTCACCAAATAGGATTGAACCATAAGTTTTTATGTGAATGCATCATGACATCCATCCTCCAAGTAACCTCAAAACTAAAATAACTAGTTTGTCAACAATGAATGCAGATTCATTAGAACAATGTTCCATAGAATTATCAGGAACAGACCCTGCACTGATAATTTCTTCATTACGAATAATCTAATATAAATTTCTATGTCAATTCATCATCAACTCCTTCCACCTAAACCCTAAATCATAAAAGTTTCCAATAATTGTTTAATTTATAATAGCAGTTGAATTAAAATGCTCATACATTGCACATCCCTACAAAGACTTGAAAGCCATGAAATAACAAAATCTCAGATTAAGGATTAGCCTAAATTGTTATACAATGAGGTGGAGACTCCAGAATCTTTAAACTCATCAATTTTTTCCCACTTATTCAATGAGTTCAGAAAGGGTGATAGATCGGGTTGAAATGGAAGTAGCGAATCAAAGCATTTTGCTTTAGGAACAACATGCCATTGTATACAAATTATATGAGTTTAGGGCCAAATTATATAAATTGAAAGGCATCTCAAGCTAGGAAGACTTTCAAAAACATGAACAAGAATTATTTCTGTACATAGATTTGCAATATTCAATCAGATGAATATCCAGAGTACAACAACAGACCTTAAATATTGGTTCCACAATGCCATGAAACACTTTACTAGAACGACCACGTCCTGAGCGTGGATTTAAGATGACAAGCATTTTGGGTGGACTCTTACACTTGAAGAGTAACTCTGGAGGAGTTTCTGTTGGAATTAACTCTGAAGAAGCTTGCTTCTTTGAAGAAACCAAAGGATGAGGCAAACAATTCACATAACAGTGCTGATCTGCCAAACCACCAACCCACTGAAGTGCCTCTTCCACATTAGCAGCCAAGAAATGGTAGTCCTTGCGACTTCTTTTAGGTTTTATAAAACAAGAAAGACCATAAGAACCCTTTTTCATCGGATAAGAATGAACAGTAAAATGTCTGAAACCAACATTGTATGATACCTGCAAACAATAACAAGGAAAATAATCATAACATGGGTTCTCTCTCAGTCTCACTCTCCCTACCATATTTTAGGAGCAAAATGAAAATTCGTAATTTTCATTACCGAAACAACATCATCAAGTTGCAGCATATGAGAACCCCAAACTAGAGCCTTGCTTGTAAGCTTAGCATTGAGAGCTTCTTGGTTGGATACATCAACTGTACTTTGCTGTTGTGTATCTTTTGTAGGAGTAGTATCATGGAAGGCGTTCTTTCTCTTGTCCAAAATAAGTTTTCCAGAGAAGACAACATATCCCAACAAATCAGACTTCTCATCTCCTCCGCCTATTATATCTATTCTGTGATCTTGTACCTTGGCTTTGTCCAAAGGATCATCAGGTCTGGAATAGGCTTTGACCTTCTTGCTACGTTTCTCGGGGAAAACAACAGGAGAAGAGTGTTGTCCCCCAGCCATCGCTATTTGGGAACACAACCCCAATTTCCTTAGAGATTGCTGGTTGAATAGAGATTTACCATCATTGATACCAGAAACAGTGCTGTTAGTGTTCCTAGACACACTCCCACTCTTCTGCATGACTGCTCTTAGTTGTGCTTCCCTATAATTGCGACACAGGACGAGTAATGGAGAATGACCGATTGTTGACAATTTTACTCCGGGTAATGAATTTGTTTTCTCACATGAGCTCGATCCCAATTCGAATTTACTCTCCGATATGACAATTTTTTTAAAAAGAAAACAAAAAAAAAAAAAGCCCAATTCAAACTAAAAAGAAGGAGCGTCAATCAGCAGGAACAGATCAATACTTAAAAATTTCTGATATCATTTCTATCATCCAACAAAGACACACGACGAAGATTGTGTTCTAAACATCTAAGTTCTAACAATGGTAAAATGGGGGAAATCTGAGAAAATCGAGAATTAGAGATAAATTACCTCGAATCATCTTGAGAATTAAGATGATGGATTATTGTTACAGGTAGGTCAACCAATGTCGTTTTGATGAAAGCAGCTCAGTAGATTGAATTAGCATCAGCAGTCTCACGAAGATTCGATCATTGAAAGTTGAAACCCACCTTGGGGATAGGTCCTTTTCTTCGGACTCGTTTATTATTATTATTATTTTCTCTTTTTCCTCAGCTGATATAATGACTAATGAGTCCATTTTTCTTTCCTTGCATCTTATATGCATACGTGGTCTGTCAATCTGAAGTTTGAGTGAGAAAATTAAGTACTGTCCATCTCTCTAGCTTTACATTTTTTCTTTCGCTATTTCTATTTCTTGTAATCCCTGTGACAATTTTTTTAGAGTTAATGTTTAATCAAATGAAAATTAGAAATGTTTATAACCCCAGCTATGTCACAATACACTAGTAAGGGTGAGCATAGTTCAATTTAAATTAAATTTTTGTTTCACTTCTTTTAAATTAATTGACTCGGTCAGATTTATTTTTTGAGTAATTCAATTTAATTTTTTAAAAAAATTGAACCAATTGAGAATCATTTTTCTCATTTCTTTAATGCTCTTTGCAAACACCAAAATTAATCTATGGGTGAATTTTCTTTACCTACCCTCACGTGATATTTATTGCCACAACATAAAATGGGTTAATTATTTTAAATTTTCTGTGTAAGATAATTACTTTAAATTTTTTTGATTAAGTCATTTTTCATTGTTTAATATTATACTAAATCTTCCTCTAATTTATCTTGTTACACTAAAAAATCATTCAACTTTAAAAAGTTATTTTTCATTAGTCTAAAAGAATTTTAATTAAAAATAAATTTTATATTTTATTAATTAATTACTCTAAACTTCATAATATTTGTCATATTTGATTCAATCGTGATCACTTTTCAATATTAAATAAGTTATCTCACTAAAAAACTTTCTAACATTCATATAAATTTAATGAAAAAAAGAGCAAATGTGAGAAATGATCTAATCTATATAAATTAACCTTTTTTAAAAAAAAAAAATAGAGTAACTAATCCATATAAATTGAGCTTTTAAAAAAAATTATTTTGTATTGTCGTCATTGTTTATCGTTTATTTTTCGGATTCTCAAGATAACCAAACAGAAAGCTGCAACTAAGCACACGATAGCAAAACAAAAATTATTGACCACCGTAAATTCGGCGTTATTTTTTTTTTTGGTTTTTGTTTGACCACATTTGCAAGGTGGTCACTAAGGACCCGTCATCGGATCGGATCCAAACTATTGAAGAACTTTACCGTCATTGTTCAATGGTTTATTCAAGTGTTAGCGACTCAATCATGTAACAGCAACGTTGCATTTGCCGGGATGGAAACCCAAACCACCCCCCCTCCCCCAAAAAAAAAGAGCCCAGGTAACCGTAGGAACATAATTTGGCTCTTTGAATATTTTAGGCAATGCAGTTCTTTTGATTAAAAAAGAAAAAGCTAATGGTTTTTTTTTTTTTTTTTTGGGTTCAATTTGGTACCTTTCTTCACTATTTTCTTCTGGGTAATGGAGCTGCCTACACTGAACCTTGCCGCCAAAAAAAGTGAGTCGTTCAATTTAAAGCCCTTCTGTCTTCTGGAGTTACTGCTCGTGTAGTCATGGAGCTGCTCCACCATTCTCTTGATTCGAATCCTACACTGAGTTTGCATGGAGCACTAAAAAAGAAAAATTAGGTTCATTAGTAAATAAATGGAAAGAAAATCTTCTTTTCTAAAAAAAATTAACATTACATTGTTTTTTTTTTATTCTACCATTTTATAAGTTCCTATTGTTTACTAATAATTAGCAAGGATATAATACTACACTCTCTTTTGCGCTTAACCTTGTCCTTAAGGTTGAAGTTTATGCCATTTTTAATTTTCAACAGCTAACCATAATAGAAGTGAAAGCAAATTATACATGCACTCTTTTTAAACCTCTGATGGTCTTACTAGCCTAAATATGGAGTTTCCACGCTTTAGTTATATTCTAGCTGAGAAGTTTTGAAAGAGCTCTTTGCTTAAGAGCCCTTGTAACTCCGGTTAGGCCATTACTTGACTAAATACAAGAGCTCTAGGTCTTGCACTTCTGAGTAGATCTTATTCCTAAGAGCTTACCACAACCTCTTTGGATGAGAGCTTTTGTAGCTCTAGTACTTCTTATGAAAGCTTCCATGTCTTAGACATTTTGAGTAGGTCCATAATGGTACGGCTTATAAAAGCTCTCTTTTGCCATAGTCCAAATTTAGAGATGGAACTGACGTTAAGGAATAAGCAAGTTTAAAGCAATCATGACTCGTAATAAGTCTAAAAATTTATGAAAAAACATCTTAAATCTTCTACATTTGTATCTTATGTCTCATCTAACTTAAGCATTTATAACTAATGAAACTTGCAGATGAAAGGGGAGCTTTCCTCTCGTTAAAATTTATATATATATATATGCGTAGTCCAATTGACCATAAATCAGAGGTGGCATCTTGCCCCAACTCATAACAACATGGTTAGGGAGCGATCTCACAATTATCATCATGTTATGCATATATGATAAGGTCGAACATATACAACTTAAGGAGTTTCCAACCTAAGAATCAACTACAACATTTATAACTCAAAGTTCAAACATACAATATCCATAAGGATCATTCACAGTAAACATACTCATACATACATCAAATGCTCATCAAAGGAGCCAATAACTTACATTCATGAGTTATATACAACTACTCGTAGATTCGCACGAAATGATTAGAATAATAAATTTTAAATAAATTTAATATTTATTTTTATAAAATAATTAGTTAATTAATTAATTAAATGATTAATTATTATTTTATTAAAAATTATTATTGAGTAAATACATAATAATAAATTTTAAATAAATTTAATATTTTAATTAATTAAGTAATTGAACATTTAATTATTATATTATTAAAAATTATTGTCAAGTAAATAAAATAATAAAATAAATTTTTTAAAATTTATAATTTTATATGGAGGTAGTTACAACAAAGGATTGTTGATTAATTCACACTTTTTATTACATAATTTTAAAGGAAAATTTATTAAATTTAAATGAAGTAATTCCTGATAATAAATCAAATAAATAATATTAAGTATTTTATAATAAAAAATAAAAATTAATAGATAATTATAAATTATATAAACATATGTGAGAAAATTATAATGAAAAATTGTCTATCAATTTATACTTTCAATCGTATATAACATAATTTTGAGAGAAAATTTATTAAATTTGAATGAATTAATTTCGAACAATTTATTACACTATTACTACCCTTTATATAATCAAAAATTTGAATAATAAATGGAATTAATTTAAATCTTATCTTTCTATTTAAAATTGTTAGTTTTTAGTTTTTTTATTTTTTTTAAAAGTTATTTATTTTCTATCCAGAAATTGTTATTATATGACCTTAACTTTCTATTTAGAATTTTTATTATTTAAGTTTTTAAATTCTCTATTTAAAAGGTCTTTTTTTATATAGTAATTAATTTCTTTAATTTTCTATTGAAAATTTTTGATATGACTATTTTCTATAGCATAATATAAAACAGGAACATGTGGCTATATTATAGATAGTTATTTGATAAATGATAAATAATTCTTTAAGACTAATTTTGAATTTTGAGACTAAAGTTTATATATATATATATATATATATA
>CATIWR010688646.1:0-16363 GCA_949677035.1 Omphalea diandra | reverse complement strand
AAAATATGCTCTAAGATTGCGCGTTGCAAATCAAGCACTCATGTTTAATTAATAAATTAGCTTTTTTTTTTTTTTTTTTTTTTTGCTTTTTCAAGATGGCTCTTTTACGTTTAAAGGTTTTGCAAGTGACTAAAAATATGTTATAATTATATCAACAAAGCCATTAAACCTTGTAAATGGTAATTAGAATTCTAATGGTCTAAAATGACCTTCATTAAGAACATTGAAATGTCCCATAACTTCACTTCCATAGTCATTGTAATTCTTTCCATGGTCATTGAATATCCTATAAACCCAATAACTAATTTCAATGGGTGTTGGGCTAGTTTTCTTATAATGCCTAATGACAATCACCGATCATTCACCATGGTTATTATTTGGTTTTACTAAGTCATTAAAATTTCTTATAGTCTTGGAAAAATTCATACAGACTCTATAGGCTTATCCAAAATGTTTTTTCAACTGGTCGTTGCCAAAGTTACATGGCTGTAGTGGTATTAATTCTTGTTGAGGAAATTCCAATAGTCATTAAGCTACCTTGCTTTTCATTTATAAGCATCAAAGAACATTCCACAGGTATTGGTTCATCTCGTGGTCATTGAATATCTACCAGTCATTAAGATGATGTCCAATTTACATATATGAGATAATAAACTTATTATGGACTCTTCCAATAAGCTATTTTTTTTTCTAAAATTTATTGATAGATCAATTAACATTGGGAAGCTTTTCATGGTCATTGGTAGGTTATGTCTTCAATTTTCTTTATTTTGTTCTAAGAATGAGCTTCTATCTACCTTGACCTTAACTTAGTCATCAACTAAAGATGTTATCACTTAGTTTTATTGTGTCTGTTGAGATTTTTTTAAGATATGAAAGTATGCCTTAAGCCATTTTCCATTTGAACTTATATTGAATGGTCTTGATGGTCCTGCAAGAAATATATGAAAAATTTGTATATTAATTAGTTCCTTTTCCCTTATTCATATTCACTAAAATAAGAATTGGAACTATAAGGCTTAACACGTTCACTAAAATGTTTAGCCAAGAAATGGCTAGACAAGGTCACATCCTTCAAAGACTAAAGATTTGAAGACCATACATTTACATGAGCTCTTAAGAAATCTCATTAACTATGAAATGACCCTTAATAGAGAAGGATCGTCTATATTAAAGGAAGACAATAGAAAAAAAGGTGGGAGCTACATATAAAGCTACTTCCTAATTCCCAATATTTGATGAATAATAAATGGATGAGGGAGAGGTGGCTCTCATGACTAACCAATTTTAGTGAATACTTAAGAGTTTCCCACAAAAGAAAGGAAATAAGAAGTTTAAACAAGTGGAATGTTATAGGTGTGGGAAATTTGGTCACATATAGACCAACTGCTTTAAGGCCAAGTTGAAAAGGAAAGAAAAGAAAAAGAAGAAAGCATATAAAGCCATTTAGGATTATTCAAGTTCTCCAAATCAAGCTAATTCAAAGATGAGCTAAAAACATTGACCATATGACCTTGAGGTTGATAAGGCATTTGCCTTAATCATATGATTGAATGGTTATAAATATATGATAAGTTCTAACCTTTTATTAAGTGTTTTTTTTATAGGTTTTACCTTATGCAATAGGGTTTTATTGGCACACCTCAAGATAATGCTTTTAAAGACTTATCTAACGAAGAGACAAATCTTTGAGCACCTAGCCCCAATACGCTTTAAGTGAAGGATGTTGATCCCCTTATAAGCTTTTAAAGATGGAGGCAAAACACTTAAGAAAGAGGGCAAACCTAATTTAGAAAGGTTTTAAGCCTTAAGATACTTTTAAAATAGAGGCCAAGTGTCCAAAAAAGGGGGAAATATGAACTACCTAAAGAATGGTTGAATGATCTATGCATTAAGTGAACAACATAGTGAATGTGGTCATACACATTATGAACAACTTGTGCATATATGGAATGCTTATTTAAAAAATAGAACAATCGTGTAAGAAGGAGAAAATCCAATAAAGAAATGTATATTACGTGGAATGACCTAGTCTGCCTTAAAATAACCTAAATGAACTATCTTATTTAGCTTGGAAAAAATAAAGAATTACAGGTAGAAGAGTGGAATGGCTTAATCTACCTTAAAACAACCTAGGTGATTAGCTTAGTTAAATATAAAGAAAAATGTAAAAATTCAAATAGAGAAGTTGAATAGTCTAACAACTTATGAATAGCCAAGGAACAACCAAAACAAGTTATCAATAGTTATTTGAATAGCATGTACAACAATATAAATGTCCCATTCATTGTATTACAACTACTTCTCTAAAAGCTATCAAACTAGTCCTTCATATTTACTAACTAGTTTTTTTAAGAAAGTTCTTTTGTAAATAGACTAACATATAAACCTTTTACAAGATTAAAGACTAAAAGAAGCCTTTGTGTTTATTTTAGCTTTGTCTTCTTTCACTTTTGTATAGTCTATAACTAACACTTAAGTTAATGAGTATAAGCTTTCTTGTGCATTAAATTGTATATGCTACCTAATTTAGTAGCTTAGACACTTAGTAAGCTTTAATCTTTTGTTATTTGATAAAGGTTGATATGGTGCCTTCAAAAATACTAAGGGGTGGCTTTGTCTCTTTTCACTCCCATAAAAAGAGAGTTATAAAGGTTTATCCTTAGCTCGTAAAAGGATATGTTGTATCTTAGCTTGTAACAGATAAAGAAAGGCCTAAGTGATTACTTAAGGAGTGGATATAGGCATAATTGATTGAACTATTATAAAATTATATATTGAACTTTCTCTTATCTTCTCACTTCTTAATTTTTAGAAACAACTACTTCACCGTCTCATAGGTTGTCATTCTCAGCAAGTTCTACAAAGAAAAGTAATGAGAGAAAGAGTTAAGTGTTACTTTATGGTTGTTGAAAGCTCTCTAAATAAGGTATACTCTAATCCTTTTGATAGTGATTTAGATGATTATGATCAAGAGTTTAAGGAGATGTTTACTATTAAGAATCTTATGGAAGCTTTAAAATCCACCAACAATGATTTGGATAAATTTTTTGAAAGAAATAGAATTTTAAAAATGGAAATGTTGGAATTGATAAATTTTTTTGAATTTTTAAGAATATAAAATGAGACTTTGGCAAATAAGAAACATTTTTATGGAACTATTTCTTCATAAAATTATTCTTAAAAAGAAAGTGTTGAGTTTGAAAGACTCTTACCTCTTTTACTAAAGGTAAAAAAAATCTTGATTTGATTTTGGGCTTCTAAATAAATTTAAAAGATAAGCATGACTTGGGCTTTGATTATTTGAAAACATGTAAGCCTATATATGTGAAAGTCTCCCTGAAGACTAAAACTCCCTTTTCATTATCATTTAGGACACATATACATAGTTCTAAATATTCATATTCATATGCACAGAGATTAGAAAAAAAAACCATGTTTATATCAATAGGTCTTACCGACTGAGGCCTAATAGAGACTCACATACCTTTAGGAGGTCACAAACTTCAAGGAAATAATTTTATGATTTATCCTTTGATAGAATTAGGAGAGCATTTCCTTAAAAATGCTTTAATTATGACATAATAAATACTTTTGTTATACAAGGCTACATGATGAAATATGTTTATTCCTAATCTCCATACTAGATTAGGGACTCCTCCACTAAGTACTATAAGTGGAGAATCCAAAACTAAAGAGAGATTGATAAAGAAATATAAGAGATAGAGTTACAAGCTGTCAAATAATGTAAAGCCATTATAATAAACAATATCAACTTAAGCTTAAAAGTTGGTATGTGATATCAAACTATAATGTATCAAGAACTCCCTTTCTACTTTAAATATGGTTTATATATGTAAATATTTAAAGGGATCTAAGCACTTTATTTTAGAATTATTAGGATGAAAGCCTAATGATTATAACCATATTTATTTCATTGTAAGAGAATAAGGATAACAAGGTTGAAAAGAGGATATTGCTTATTAAAACTTTAACCAAATTATATGTAATAGGCACCCAAGCTAAAGTTGCACTACTTAGGTTGACAGAAGATGGTTGTATAGTCAACTTACTTATATAGCCATCTTCATGTAACCCTAAGAGGTAGATGCTTCCAAAATATAAGAGGGATTGCCTATTATGTTTCAGAGACAAGTGGTTGGTTGTGCAACTAACTTCTTAGCTATATAGCCAACATAAAACCTTAACTTCTAAAGAATTCCTTGATATTGTCCTTTAGGGAAATGAAGAGAAAGGGATTGAGTGTTTCTTATGCACCCATTACAAATGCACCATCTCTCCCTTTTATAAATAACTCTTTAAGGAAGGAGGCAAGAGAAGTCAATTTTCCTAGTAAAACTTTTCAAAAATGAATGCTTAAACAATATAAACAACCTAGATACATAAAGAATTAAAAGTTCTAAGCATACCCTAAAAAGTCCTAAATGACACTTTAGTTTTATTAGTTTCTTTTATCTTACATTCTTCTAGTTCTAGACTATAGGGGAGTGATTAAGGAGACTTTAATGGCTAATAAGCCATGACCCTCTTTTTTTCTTTGTTTTTTCATTTATTTTCCTATGAAAAAGGCTTTCTTCACTCCCTATTCAATACATGTTTGTTTATATGGTTCACTCAT
Organism: Omphalea diandra; assembly: GCA_949677035.1. Lineage (NCBI taxonomy): Eukaryota > Viridiplantae > Streptophyta > Magnoliopsida > Malpighiales > Euphorbiaceae > Omphalea > Omphalea diandra. The sequence goes on along the minus strand of CATIWR010688646.1, from coordinate 11,724 downwards.
TATCTTTATCATGTTTTTAAGTACATAAATCATAGTTTACATCTTTCTTACATACATCATTTATCTTACTTATTTATGCTTAAACATAATTGACAAAATGATATGTAGCTTGGAAGAGGTAATCCTCAACCTATATGTTTTATTGCCATTAGTTCAGGCAAACACTGGAGATGGCTATGCAACTAACCTAATTGGTCATACAAACCTTATTTTAGGATCTATAGACCATTTTGACTGAGGTCCTATGTTTCTTCATGCTTATGACTATGGACCTAAATCCATTGTCCTTTTTATAGGTTTACATTTTATTTATTGCCTTACTTTACATTATCATTTATTATTATTGTCTGATCTCCCACCAATTGGATATGTACCAATCCTTCATGCCTTGTATACATTATTTATTGGTTTCTTTACATTCAACATATTGACTTCATGTATTACATGCCTAAACTACTATAATTGATGGTTTGATTTAGATGGATGTGCTTCGATGTAAAGGCAAAACATAATACTAAACCATATATTCACCTAAAGGTCAAATCCTTAAATTTAGGAAACTCGAGGTTTTTAACACTTTCCTTAGAATTTACCCAACTCTCAAACTCAAATATCTAATGGAGTGAAGATGGGTTAAGTCTTTGAATACCTATTTCAACCATCTTTCTTGCTCGAAATTTTATCTTGACTAAATTTGAGTGGTGATTACACATCTACTTAAGGATGTTACCAATGTATTGCCCTACTAATAGGTCCTTTAATGACTTCCATCTACTTAGGGATGTTACAATTGTATTGCCCACTAATAGTCCTATAAGGACCTCTCATTATTTTTCTTATTAAGAAGCCCATATATAAGATCCTTGATGATCCCCACATGTGACATTCTTAGGGCTTTCACTAAAGTATGACCCTAAGTCATCTCAATCCCCCTATTGACTAAAGAAAAATGAAAGTCACAAATAAGATTTTACTTATTCGACTAAAACCTTAAGGCACGCATATTAGCAACTTCATTAGGGACTAACAAAGTTAACTTCATAAGATGAATCTCTTATTCATTTTATGTTGTTTGCCTTTGTTAATAAGTTTTTCATACATTAAATAAATACACTCACCATAGGTTTCAAGTACCCTAAACTTATTGATAGGGTCCTTACTTAAGACTTAAATCTATTCAAGCATAAGACATTGTATGGAGGGTCCATCATTCATAAGCCTAGTACCTTCCAAATAGGGATGCACAATAATTGCCCTCAGTTTGGGAGAGCCATCAACATTAGTAACCAAACCAATAAAAACCCATGTATAAGCCATAAAACCTTGATTATGACACTATAAATACTTACATTTTAACCAGATGATGATTTAATATCAGAAGTTCTAAAATTATAATCATATCCTAAGTGCATATTTTTGTATCTTTTTTTAAAAAGCCTCGTTAAAGCTCATAATAATGAATTTTTACTCAAAACATAGGTTTAATAGATCAAAATAAATTGACCCCATCTTAGTGTATACAAAATTGCTAAAAATCGAGATTAAGGTAATATGGGAAGACAAGAATGGGCCAATCAAACTATCAACCATAATATTAAGCTCTAAGACAAAAGACAGTTGATGTGAATACAATTAAGAATCTTATAAGTTTTTTTTTTTAAAAAGTTAGGGATGCCATTATCTAAAGCTTTTAAGAAGTTGGAGAAAAAAGGGCTCCTTTAGTCATTGCCACCTTAACCACCACCTAAGCCACCATATAGAAACTTCAACCCTAATGTTTTTTATGACTTTTGGCAAGTCATTAGTCATTTCATTAATAAGTATAATTGCCTTCATCATGAGATATGGAACCTTATTGATTTTAGGCATTAACTAATCCTAAACATACTGATTAAGAAGTAAATGAGAAAGGGGAAAGTGGAAAAAAGAAGGGTGTACTACACTTGGTTGTCTCTATGGAAAGCATGTTTTAGGATTTTTTTTTTTGGTATTTTAGATGACATAACATGAAACTTTTTTTAGAATTATGATGTTTTTTCATTTCTATCTTTAAATTGATGTATTCTTTTTTGGCTTACCTATATGTTGTTTCTCTCAATGAGTAGAACACGTCATGTTAAGCATTTCATAAGCATATTTAGCATTGATTCCATAAAGAACAATTATTTTTAACTTTAGCACTATTAAAAATATTTAAGATTCTTACAAGGATATTAGTAGACATTTTCTTGGTTTGATAAAAGTGCATGGAAGCTACAAATACTTAATATAAGAAGCTTTGCCAATGGATGGTCCTCTTCATACATTATTTCCCTATAAGCTTATATGAAATTTGGAATTAGTCTAAAATGTAAAATTTTCTCTATTAAATGTGTACCTTGGGGATCTATTATGGTGCTTTTCCTAGAAATTTATTTGGCTATTATGATAATTTCTATCTTTGATGCTAATATATTTTTCTATGTTACTTGAGACCTTGTAGTGTTGTAATTTTCTTTTGTCATTATGTGCCAAGGTGCCCTTTTACCTTTCATATTTATTGATTTATTTTGTCCAATAAGTTGTAAATTATGATGGTTTTCTCAATTATTTGTGAATTTTGCTTGATCCACTTAATGTTGCTTTTTTTTTATCTCCTCTTTTCTTTTCATGGTGTTGTCACTATACTAAAGGTGGTGGGCTAGTCATGCCTGTGCCTTCCATTATAGATGCTTGCTAGGATCGAGTGAACTGGTCTCCTCCATTTTTTGCCATACTATTTTACCAACCTCTCAGAAGTGATTATATAGTGATGTAGACGCTGATGGTGCAATGGATGGACATGATGCATACATTCCATCTACCCCACATTAGTGAGATCACTTTCACACTTGCTGAATTTACATGTTTGATAGGGATTAGGTGTTCTAGTATCCCTCTCCATACCAATGCTGGTGTGTACCACCTTATACTGCAGGGGGATTATATTAGGCAATTGTTAGGGTTCATTCATCACTTGAAGTGGAAGAACTCTTTTTAGTGCTCGAGCATCATAGGAGATGCTCCTGAGGTCATCAGTTAGAGCCCACCTAAAGTGATGGACCAAACGATGTGATGCTTCCTCCTCTATAGCTTGACGAGGATGTTTTGCTCTAATCCTAGGGATACAACAAAGACTTACATGCTTCCTACACTTTAGGACTACTAGCTTGCACACTACTTCAATTGGGGCTCCATTTGATGGTGCATTTATGTAGGTTCTTGGATTAATATTTCCAGGGGTTATCATACCTCAATGGCTGTTATTGGATATTTGAGGTACATGTTATTTAGCTCACATTTCTTTCTTTGTTTTTTTTTTTTTTTACTTATTCCCTCTATGTTACTAATAATTTGTATTGATAGGCTTAGGTAACTAAGTTAGGGTTGATTGAGGGTAGTAACTTCTTGCCCAATATGGACCTCTACTACTTGCACTTCTAGTATTGGATTAGTATCAGGCATTTTGAGATGCCCCTTATTGTTAGTTTTGCTCATTTGATGAGCTCAGGCTAAATCGGGTACATTTTCCTATAAACAAAGGTTAAATTATCAATTTTGAATAATATATATGCTAAATAAGGTTCTTAAAATGCTTATTTTTTTTCTTGTGGCTTTAAATCAAATGGAGGGGACCCAAGGTCCATGGAGTCAGGAGCTAGTGGAGGCTAAGATGGGCTCCTATAAGCATTGATTACTAGCTGGGCCTTTGACATATGAGTGGTACATAAAGGAGCACATACTTCTTGGAAGGAGGATACTAACATGAGTCTAATCTCTAAGGATCCTCTCAATCATATGGTTTAGGGTGAGAACCTTAAAGATGATGTATTAGTTCAAGCCTTAGATGGGCAACAAGAGGAGGAGCTCATAGTTGGTGTTGAAGGATATCGGGCTTAGATGGAGGCATCCTTGCTTGGAGGGATCCTTGTGTTTGCTATGCACATTTGGTCATACCCATGGTATAACGCTTGTATGGGAACGGTACTAAGGATAGGAGTTTACAACATGAGGGAGAGGTAAAAGAGGGTACCTTCTAAGCTGGCTCCAACGATGGAAGCCATAAGCAGGCTCAAACAACTAAACATAATGCTTAGAGCTGAAGATAAGCAGGCTCATAGGTGAGCTTGATCTGTTCTTGGACAACATGGTGGAGACTTGTTGTTCCTCTCTAGTGGATTCATTGATGACACTATAGCTGACGTGGTCCTCCTACTCCTTTGAGCTTGCCATGATTACCTATATAGGTTCCTCATTTTTTTATTACTATATGCCTTTGTTCTTTATTGTTTTTATTATTCTAATATTGTCCGTATCTAGGTCAAACACCTTATTGATTTGGTGGATGCACTAAAACACATGTTCAATTAGTAGACATGTGAGATGCATGTAAGTAAAATGTGTATATATGTATGCATGTTTATTTGTGTTAGTGTGTGTGTGTGTCCTAACCACCCTAACCCTATATTTATTTTATGAGGGGATCCAACATAAGGATTGGGAGCTCTAGTAGGTATATACTGAGCTAACGGAGCTTCAGGCTAGTGTGGATCACTTAGAGTGGAAAATTTTGAGGAGGAAGAGGGGTCTTTTGAAGACAAGAAGGACTGGGCTCATCACTGACTACCCTGACTACTTGTTTTTTGCTCTTTTTTTTTTTTTTTATTACTTTAACTATAGTAAACTATAGGATTTTTGGCATATTCATTTGGATTGTAGTATGATACTCAAGCATGTTTTGCTTCCTTTTTATTGTCAACATTTTGGAAGCTTAGGTGATTTTAGGCATAAGTGCCCTAATTTTATAGCTTGAATATCTAACTTCTCAATCTATTAGATGTGATTCTTCTCATTGCACTATCTATTTGGATGAACGATGTGATTGTTACTTTAAATTTCTATATTAACATGTTTATAACATGTTTGAAATAAACCAACCACTAGAATGCAAGTGAAACCTCTTGTAGATTTTGCTTAGTCAAAGTGGTCTATACAGACTAGCCACTCATTTGTATGGATATCTAATTGTCTATATAGATTACTTAGTAAATTTGTACAAACAATATGACTATTCATAGCTACTAAGCACTATTTACCTTATATTTTCATTTTAAATAATTCCGCCACAATCTTTGTGCCCCCATCTGTTATTCTCAATTTTCCATCATATTTTTAAAGTCTTTTCCCACCCTAAATTAGTTCATCTTTGTTGAGTGAGTTTCAAAGTCCTCTGATACCTCTCATCTATCAAACTCAACACTAACTTTCTAAGGGTGGATTGTGATCATTAGGACACCTCTATCCATTCCTTCCATTTTGAGGGCACAAAGATTTGCCTCTTTCTTAAAAAATCTGGTACCATTTTAGACTACCACATCACTAATGCTAACCGGATTGCTTTGCCATTCCTATATTTTTTTCGCATATTTAGAAGATGATAGAATTAATCGCCTTACAACGAGGTGCCCTTATATATCTTAAGAAAGGAGAAAATGTTGCCTTTTTTACCCGCCTTATACCCTCTGAGGGACTGTGAAAGGGAAACCCAACCTTTCATTTTGGCAGTCATCTTAATGGGTATCTACTTTATAGAAATGATGGCGAGATTGACCTTCAAGTCTTGTCACTCATTAAGGAGATTGAGCTAGACTAGAATATACTTTTTGTGATTCTTGATGAGACTATTACAAGCCTAAACAATTTGTCCTTGGATATCAGTGAGTTTTTTTTCGAAGAGTCCATTACTACTTCAAGTTTATGCCCCTTACAACTTTTTATTATTTTCCTTCTTCTATTTTTCATTTTTAGTTTCCTTTTTACCCTAACTTTTTCTTTGATTGCCCTTGTAAGTTTTTAATCCAGTAGGCTGATAATTTTTGCTTAAATTGCCTTTTTGGTTTGTTAACCTAACGAGCTTCTCTTTCTTTTTTTCATTATTATTATTTTTCATTATTTTTCTTTTTATTTCTTCTTTTCTTCTTTTTCTTCTATATTTTTTTTTCAAATTTGGTTGTATGAGAGGCTAGCTTGGTAAAGGCTCCCAATGTGGATACGAGACAATATTTCTTATAACACCATTCAAATCATTGGTTGTTGAGACCTATTTCTACTTGGGCTGAGTGGACCAAATGGCTATCTCACATATGCAATCCTAGTATCTGCTAGACTTACCATGGTAAAGGCTAACTAGAATTATGCTAAAGACTTATGAAAGGTGCATGATTATTTTTTTTTTCACATCTAGCACTTTTTAAAATCTTGCCACAGTTCATGGACAATTTTGGGCTACAAACGACATGGTGGGTTTTATCCCTTCCTTTATAAAGGAACCTCTCACTCAATGTATTTTGGACAAGGTGGAGGTCACTTGGGCTAATCATTACATGTATCACATTTTCACTATTGAAACTTCCATTTTAGATGATGCTAACTCAAGGTTTGGTTACAAGATAGCTAAAGATATAGGACCTTTTAGAGCTCAGAAACATTCAATGCAATAATGTGCGCATGGAGAAAAAGTTCTAATATTTAATTAGCTTAAAGAAATATTTGACAAAGATTTATTTCATTATGAAAATGCATTTCACTTTTGTACTATCTTAAATCCCTAGGGGTAGACTTATGGTTTCATGGTATTCTCTCTTTCTAAGTCTCCCTCTCACAAGTGTTTAACTTACTAATGGTCACAACATAATGAATCATTCAAGTAGTAATAGTGCATAAGTGAGTTTGAATATCATCCCATCTAGTAAGGGTAATAAGTATTAAAATATGATGATTATATTTATATTTGGAAAATAATAACTTGAGATCTTAACTAAAACTATTAATGCAATGAAAATAAGCTAATCTAATTAACAATGACAAAAAGAAAAAAGCAATGATAAAGAAAACCTAATGATAAACAACTTAAGACACTGGATCTCACTAATGGAAAGTCATGAAATCATTAATCTCCTAATGTTATGTTGGATTAAATATGCAACATTTAATTCTCTATAGTGATCAAGTCTTTTCTCTCAAGTAGTCACTTAACTTTGCAATTATATTTCATAGAACCATCATTCTATGTGAACTAGAAACAAATCACTCATTTAGATCTAAAAATATTTTAAATGATAACAATAGGTTAAATGGTATCTCTACTCGTTAATTAACTTAAGGGGAGTAATTTTAGGTCCATTTCAATTTATAATCTCTCGATCTATAAATGAAATACAAATTATGTATTTGGTGGCTAAGCAATCACAAGTGTTACGTTCAAACACCATTCTCTTACAAAGAACAAAATCCTAACATAGTCCTCAAAATCATAAACTACTAATTTTTTCTATGGCTACATCAAGGTCCTAAATAAAAGATTTAGCCTAACATACTAATAAAATAAGATAAATCCAATAGTAAAAGCATCAACTTTGACATAGAAAATAAATCTAATAATAAAAGCATCAACTTTGACATAGAAAATAAGAACCAAAAGAAGGAAAGATAAAATCTCCAAACTAGCTTGATGAATCTCCTCCTTTTCTTCTTCCTCAATCAAATGATCTTTTGAAATGTTAAATTTAATCTTGAATAAAATCTTTGTTTATCTTATATTTTGTCTTCAAAATGCCTTTTTTAAGTGTTCAAAAAGTTCTTTTCCACCCTTCTCTTCTTTGTTAAAAAAACCTAAGTGTTTCCCTTTTATACTCCTTTAAAAGAGCTAAAAAGTAGTTAAAAAGTCGGACATGGAGTGCCCATGTTGTAGGCTATGACACTGGTTGTAGGTGTGACAACTAAGTATTGCCTAAAGAGTTATAGGTTGCAACTTTTGTCTTAGGTGCAATAGAAGGTGATCACTCTTCGTTTGACAAAATTTCTAACTTGGTCAAAGTTGACAATTTTACTTGTTTTGGTCCAATTTTGCTCCAAACTTGCTAAAACACTTATAAAGCATCCAAATATGGCATAACATAAATGCACTAAAAAAATTTAATTTCATCATAGATTTACATTAAAATAAGTTAAAAACTCACTAAAATACTATGAACAAATTAAGTTTAACAAATTCCATCACACTTGAACCGTAACTTATATTTAAGTCACAAAAAACAGATAGCCAAAATCTTGCATAACTTTTACAAAACATATAAATAGCCAAAATCTTGCATAACTTTTACAAAACATATAACTTCACCATGCTTACAATGACAACCACTTAAGTACTATAATATATATACCAATTTACTTGAAACAATGGAAAGTAAGAAATAATAAGCTATACTTTGCATAAATATCTTAGTAATTACTCTAACTATACTATTAATGGACATAATCACAATATAAAACATGTTGAATCACCATTATCTTTATTAATTAACAATGATAAGGATAACTTTAAGCACATGAGATCATTAGATTCACCTTTCTTTTAAGCACATTATTTTTCATTTTTTTTCTTTTTTTTCTTTCTTTCTCAAAGAGTTAATATGTCGGTTTATGCAATAATATGTCATTTTATGCAAATACAAACATGAGTAATGAATGCACCTGGTTAGTCAACATAAATATTCATTCAAAACGTTTTTCATACTCATGCTTTTTGTTTGTTGTTTTACATGAAAATCAATATTGGTCATAAAGATCCTCAATTCCTATGCATCCCAAAAACATTGAAGTAGTTATTTCCTTTGATTATTCCTAAATCATATCTTATAAACTACTTCATCAATGTTAATTAACAAAGCAAAATAGCAATTCATCTTTCATTTAAGCTCATGCAATCATGTCTATTCATAGCTAGTCAAATTACTTACTTCATTATATATGCAAAATATAATCTTATTGAATTTCAAATTATCTTAAATTCATAAGTTACACTTCACAACTTAGCAACATACTCAAGACTCATTCATTCTCATAATGATATCATCTTTTATAGTAAATCATAATGATTACCAAATAAAGCCTAACAAAATTGTATATCTTTGCAACAATCACAGAAAAATTGGTCTATTTAGCCTGGTATGTAGGTGCAAGCATAATATAAGTCCAAACATAATATTATAATCCTCCCCCTCCCACTTAAATATGGCATTACCCTCAATGGCATACATCCTTAAGAACAAAAGATAAAAGAGGTAATATAGAAAAAGATACTCCCATGTCATCTTAATGGAAGGTTGATTGCATCCAAATCCTCCTTATGCAATCTACCTATATTACCAATAAAACTAAAGAAAACCAAGAAAAATCAAGTATCCAATTCAAGATTAAAAAAAAAAAAACAAAACATAGACTAATTAAAAGAGATAGAAAAATGCAAAAGAAAATTCAATTCAACTTAACTAATACATGATCACATTGTTCCAAGGTGCCATGCAAAAACATAAATAAACATAACTTTAGCACACTTGCACCTTACATCACTAATATGAGAACATCTCAAACATCCAAACAAAACATTAAAACAACCAAAGATAACATCTCTTACATCATCATAAAAGAAAAGAACATTGAACATCAACCAAAGAAAAATCTCCCAAGTAAAATGCATCAATGTTTATCCAAAGGAGAAGCCAAATTGATTTTAGCTTAAGTTAGGAATTGCCTCAACTTGTAGTCTTGATGCCTTTACACTCTCTGCATCCTTATAAGTCTTGCATCCATGGTGTCTACACATTGAAGAACTTGGTTCCATGATCCCTCTTAATTTGCACTTGATTGCTCTTCTTAGTGTGGGAGAGTATTGAGAGGTGGTATAATGGGTATGTCATCTTCATTCTTCTCATTCTCCGATGAATCTTCCTATTTTAGTACTTGGCTCCCACTTACCTCTCCTCTAAGCTTCTTTAATTTAGTAAGCCTTGGTAGTCCGAATTTGGATGTCACAATTCCCATCCTTCCTAATGCAAGAAGATCTAAAAAAGTCTCCATACTAGGCAAAGCTTCTTCCGCTACAAAAATTTCATGTTTTTGCTATAAAGATTTTTTCTCTAATATTATATTGTGGTTGCTAAAAATTTTAGCAACCACATCGTCACTTGTCGTTGCTAATACCTCCCTCGCAAATGTTATATTTGCGATGATATTGTTGTTAATAAATTATTTGCAATGATAAATTTTTTATAGTTAATGATACACATCGTTGTAGCTAAAACTCACAAAGAGAATGAAAAATAGCAACTAATCATTTGCGACGAGATATATTATGTTCCTAAAAATATTTTTTCAATCAATTATTACTTTTTTCCAATTATATTTTTTCATTGCAAACTTAATTTTGATGAAAAGTATTCACCAAAAAAATTATATACCAATTTTTCGACCACTTGTTTTATTACTAAAAAATATTTTTATAATGATCATCCATTTATTTATAATATCATCTTATGTTTGTAAAATCATTTAAATTCTAGCTAAAATGAATATAAAAAATAATTGCACAATTAAAAATTAAATAACATAATAAAAAATACTAAGAAAAATTCTGAAATACATAAAGTTTCATTAAAATATTATTTTTAAAATAAATATTAAATCTTACACATAAATCTCAAATACAAGAAAATTAAAATTACATGTACATTTTAACAAAACAGTAATGAAGTCCACAAAACTTATGTAACAGAATTCAAGATCCAGATTCCTTTCAATCTCGATATCAACAGCTTAAAATACTAGTATGCGAGTTGTAATTTGACCAACTGTCCACATTTCACCATTTTTGAATTGTACGATCGATTTAAAAAGTTTAATTAATTCATGCTCTATAACTCACCCATCCGCCATTGATGCCTTCGTGAAGCTTTGTGATACATTCTTGCCTAACTTGGTTTTTAACTGAGGTCAAGTTAATTAGCTCGAAAGTTAACAACTCTAATCGCCATTACATGCCTCTCTCTTTGATGCCCATTTGCACTTTTAACTGTCCCACGTGTTGGTCACTCTGCCTTTTTATTTGGCAACTTCCTAATGCTACTAAACCAGAGAGTCTTGATATGTCATAAGAGACTAGGGGCGTTATAACTAAAAGAAAAGTAGACCTTAATTTGATCCCGCTCCCTTCATCAGTTGATAAATAAAACTAGTTGAAATATGTTTTGTTGAATGTGATATACTTAATATATATAATAATATAATAACATAATAAATATAACATAATATAATATACAATTTTGTTATATTATTATATTATATTATTTTAATATAATATTATTATATTTATTTTATTATATATTAATTATATTTTATATTTTAATATTCTATATTCTATTTTAATTGTTAATTTTTAATATATGGATATAATTTGAATACTTTAATTTTAATTTCATAATATTATTTATTGTATTAATATGATTAATAATTATTAATAATATTATTAAATTATAATAATATTATTGTATATTATTAATAATTACTATTATTATTGCATTAATATTTTAATATTTATTTAGTATTTTTTATATTAATATTATTTACTATTGTATTAATATTATTATATTAAATATAATATTTGAATATTATTAATAGTGTTTAATATTAATATATTATACTATTAGTATATTATTAATATTTTAAGTTGTTTTATTTTAACATAAATGATAAATATCGGCCACTTGCCAAAGCGAACAATACCATACTCTTAAGGTGCGTTTGTATAATTTTTTTAGTTAGTACAAATACAGATTTTGACATAAAGTAATATATATATATATATATATA
>CATIWR010688569.1:0-14217 GCA_949677035.1 Omphalea diandra | reverse complement strand
TAAAGATGTGATTCATAGGGGTGAGAGGAAGACATAATTCTCCTTTTATATATGTTGATCATTTCTATGATCATGGATTACAACACCTATATTTCCTCTCACAACCACGGCTGTAAGGATTTTGTTGTTGAGGTGGGCCTGATTTAATATTACAATAAGGTGATAATGGACCTTTAGTTCTTTGGCATGGATCTAGAACTCCATAGTTGATCATTCTTGCTTCTAGTTGGTTTACCGACATCATGCATATGCTTATTAGTAGCAAACACAATAACACGACTTTCATGTTGGAGACCCTCATGATTTTCCCTTATTTTTTAAATTTTGATTAGCTTAGTGAGATATTTTGCATGTTGGGAAAGTTGATTTATATAGTCTTTGGATAATAAGAGGAAATCTATTTTTATCATAATATAGCTTATATTTAGCATGATTGTATAAATTAATGGTTGTAGTTTCTTTCTTAGTCCTATTTTTGCTTTCTTACCTTATATTTAAGAGTTATAAAATTCACTATTTGTTGTATGAGAGGATTTATGATCTATTTAGATTAGAATACAACTTATTTTTAGTATGATTACATAAATTAATAATTGTAATTTGGTTTTTAATCTTGTTTTGCTTTCCTTACCTTCATTTAAGGTTTGTAAAATTCACAATTTGTTGTATAAGAGAGTGTGTGTGTGTGTGTGTGTGTCTATATATATATATATATATATATCAAAAGTGAATAGTATTTTGAATAGTATTAAGGGTAGAGTTTGGATTTGGCTTTTAAATAGTAATATATTAAAAGGATGCTTCTTGCGTACATCCATATGATTTTTCAATAATGGAACATCATTTCTTTTAGGATCACAAAAGTACTTTCTCTCATAGTAGTTACACTTATATTTGATATTGTCACTTTCATTTGTAAACTTGGTGAACTGATACACACTTCTTATCTAATAGTACTTTATTTTCTATTCCTTATTCCTTTTATGATTGCCTCACTTAATTGAGTTTAGGTTGGGACTTGTGTGCTTCCTTTTGCACTATTATCTTTAAACATTTGAAAATAAAATATGATAAAAATAAAAAAATACAAGTGTATTACATATAATTAAGAAAAAGAAAAAGAAAAAGAAAAAAGAAAAAGGAAAAGAAAAAGAAAAAGGAAGACATAGTTAAGGTTGGATAAATGTTTAGTATCATATTCATCATGTTTTTATTGTTAATTTACCTTAAACAACTCATGCATTACCATTTAATTTTGCTTATTAATAGGCCTAATGCATGTTTATTGGTGTTTTATAAGTTTAAAGTGAAGAAAATGAAGACCAAGAGATGATGGAGTAGGGCACGACCCTGTGATCTAAAGACATGGTCGTACACCTTAATATCTTAAGAAGGGCAGAGGAGATCTAAAACACACGAACTTAAAGCAAAGTCGTGCATCTTAGAGGGTTAATAGCTAACGAGAGATCGCAAAAGCACATGACTACGTTACAATAGAGCACAACCATATGTTGTATTAAAGACAAGCCGCTTTTGCTAAGGATTTTCTTCCTTTTCGAGGCATACAAGCTTCTTTTTTTAAGGCATGACTTGAACATTATTTAAAGGGAGAAATAAGCTAGAATGAGAGGAGGAGGGATTAACCTAAAGGAGAGAACAATGCTTAAACAAAGTATGAAAGGTTTCATCAAAGGAGTTGAAAAGAGAGATGGTGTGAACAATCAAGGGAGATCAAAAAGAAGTTCATAACTACTCTTGGGGCTAATTTGATTATTTTGTTTTCTTTTTTCTTTCTCATTATGAACTAAATTTCTTTTGGCTATGGTTGTAAATGGATCTTTGTGATTTATATTAATTTTCCTTAATCTAAGTCTTTTTGGTTTCATTCATTATTTATGCTAGTAATTGTTGAGTGCTTCATGCTTAATTAATTGGCCATTGATCATCTTAGTTTTGCAAATCGATTATTGGGGGATGTTTTTTTTATAGAATAGAGCCTTCGACAATTCCATTATTTAGTTATGAGTTGAGAAACCTTAATGAATCATTGTTATCCTTGGAGTCTTGCTTTATAAGGCAATTGCATGATGTCTTGCATTTGAGTTAAGGAACCTTTAGCTTAACATGCTATTGTATGTCAATTTCTACTTGAGAGAGATTAATTGATCACCATGGTGACTCGATTGTAGCACGTGATGCATGAACCAATTAGACAAGGATTAGGAAATCATTAGGAGGTTATCAAGTGACGTTGAACCCTTAGCCACTCTTACCTATTAATTATCTTTCATTACTACAAGTGTTTATTTTATTTTCTTGTTTGCAATTTTAATTATCATCCATTATTGATTTTCTAGATAATATAAGACAAAATACTTATTACTTAAACTCAATCCTCATGGGAATGATATATGTACTCATAAGCACACTTATGACTTGTACACTTACAGCTTAAGGGTCTTCATACAACACACACCTATCATCAAGTTTTTGGCATTGTTGCTAGGGAATCAATAGCTTTTATACTAAGTTATTATTTTTATATTAATTTAGAATTTTTATTTTTTGTTTTCACCTTTCTTCTTATTTTTTTATTTTAAGTGCATGGCTATAACTCTTAATCAGGAAAATTAAAAAGATTTGCTTCCTCTCGATTTGAAAATCGAAGTATTAAATCAAAGAAGTCGAGAATAATAACAAATTCAAATTTAGGAGACCAACCTTTAAAGGACTTCACTACACCACCTTTTGAAGGATTGCAACTGGCTATCACTCGACCAACCTTCAATGCTATTAATTTTAAGATCAAGCCAACATTTATTCAGATGCTTATCAACACTCTCCAATTCCATGGCCTCTCTCACAGAGTTCCTAATGCTCACATAGCAAACTTGTTAGAGATTTGTGACACCTTAGGCAAAATGGAATGTTTGCAAATGCAGTAAGACTATGCCTTTTCATGTTTACTCTTAAAGATAAGGCCAAGGAGTGGATTAATTCATTAAAGCCCATGAGCATCACTACTTAGGACCAACTATCTCAAAACTTTCTTAGCAAATACTTTCCTTTCTAAAAAATGGCTAGACTTAGAAATGAAATCACCACTTTTACCCAATAAGATGGAGAGACCTTAAATAAGGCTTAGGGACGGTTTAAAGATCTTTTGAGGAGATGCCCGAATCATTAGATTTCAAAGTGGTCAATTGTGCATAGCTTCTATAATGGATTTTTTAGGCAAATCAAAATCACCATAGATGCAATAATTGGGCGATCTATATAGGATAAAATGACGGATAAAACCTATAATTTAATTGAGAGAATGGAAAACAACAACTACAAAGTTTATGAAAGGGCATTGCTAAAGAAAGTAGCATAAATTCAAAACATGGATACATTCCAAAACTTAAAAGCTTAGGTATTATCTTTGTCCATGCTATTGTAATGTTGTGTCTTTTCCTTTATTGTAGGTTATGTGTGACTTTTAGGGGGAAAGTAGACATAAGAGTGTTGATTGCCAAACGGGGAACCCTTTTGCTTAAGAAAAGTGAATTATATGGGAAACTTCAATTGTCAACCTAACAACCCATACTCTAATACCTATAACTCAAGTTTGCAAAATCACCCTAATTTCTCTTGATCTAATAATAACACTCTAAACCCTAAAAGCTAAAGACCTCTACTTGGGTTTCAACGCCCATCGCCCAATTACCAATTTCAAGAGAAGAAATTAAGCCTTGAAAGCCTTATAGAAAAATTCATATCCACAAACAATGCTAGACTTAAATAAATTGAAGAGAATATGAAAAGACTTGATGCCAAAATAGACCAAGCCAATAAAAAAAAAAATACTCATCCACCATCTATAACCTTGAGTTCCAAGTGGGATAAATAGCCAATACCTTTAATCCTAGATTCCAAGATGCCCTACCTAGCAATTTCAAAACTAACCCAAAAGACCAAGTGAAAGCCATCACCTTAAGAAGTGGTAAAGAACTTCAATATAGGGTAGGGGAAGAAGTAAAAGAATAAGGCAAGGTAGAAAAAGAAGAAAAGTCAATCAATGAGGACAAACCTAAGGAAAAAGTGAAACCATATATACCTTTCATTCCCTTTCCTTCAAGACTCAAATAAAATTCAGTAGACAAACAATTAGTCTTTTCTTATAAAGAGTTAACTCCAGAATTCCTTGATAGTTTACATGTTGGATCTAGGAGAGAAAGGGGCATTATCCTTTTAACACTTTCATTCCAATTGTTTAATAAGCCATATACCCTTTCTTTAAGCAAAGTTGTAAAGGCTTTTCAACTCAATAATAATGGGTTTATTGATTTTCCTAAGGATTTTGATAATCAAACAGTGTGGGTTTCTTTAGGTGACACATCCCGTTATGAAGCATAGATGAGTAAGATTTTGAAAATTAAAGAGCCATCTTTTAGGTACATACACCATTTACTTTCATCTTCAGTAATGTGTAGAGAAGAGAGCACCGGGGTAGTTAATCGAATTGAATTGTTATTTTTATGGTGAATGTGATTTAATTAACATTGCTTAATAGATTATTCATAATATGGGGATGGTTGCTAGCAGAGATACTGTGGGTATTTTTATTGGTGGGTTTGTGACCATTCTTGCACATTACTTGAGAATTTATAACTTTACCTCTACGACTCATCTTACCAAAACCAAGGGTGATTATTGTTTATCTTATAAGAATATGATCTGCATTGGTATTATTAAGAAAGAGGATACTAAGTATGTGTTTATTCGAAATGCTCAAGTGGAAAGGAGTGATGAAGAAGGTATTGCACCACAAGATATGCTTATGGGAGGGGCCCTCACTCATGCTCCATGTCCACCCCCCATGGGCCAATTAGAGGATATTTTGGCATGGATGGATTCGAGGTTGGAGCACATGGATCATCATCAAATTATCTTTGAATAAGAGGTGCACAATTAGCTTATGACGTTGGACACTAGTTGAGGGATGTCGATGGGCGTTTATAAGCTTACTTCGAGTATGTCAGTTTCCATCCATCCTCACCATCGATGGATTGATCATCCCATTTTTTGTTTTGTGTTTGTTATTTCTATTTCTTTTTTTTTCTTTTATTTATGATGTATGGACTCTTAAATCTTTGGTTTTGGTTATGTTTGGTTTACATTACTCATTTAAACTCTCTTTGTGTTTGACAATTATTGTGAAGAGCTTTGTGCTCTAATTTTGTATTGATATAATTGCCACAGAGGCTCTTGAGTTTATGTTTGACCATTTGATCTTTTGTGTTATAATTGTGTAAGGCATTCACTTATTTTCTTGAGTTTATAATGGCTGATTATTTTTTAGTTTCTTATGTTTTGCATGATTATAACAAATTGTGCCCCTTTTTCTATGGTTCTTTAAAAGGGAAGTCCCCATCCTTTGCACTTTACTTTGCATTTTTAGAACATTGAGGAAAATGATGTTTAAGTTTAGGGAATTTCTTTTGAATTCTTTTGTCTTCACTTATTCACTCTTGATTACAGTTATGCCTACACTTGAGAATATTTTGCTTTTATGTCTTTAAGTAATTCTTTTTTAGCTTAATGTTAATTTAACTAATCTTATCGTTAGTTTTGGTTTGACTTAAGCTGAAAATTTGATGAAGATAATTTATAATCATTATTTGGAATTAATTAGATTAATTTCCTTTGTGATAATAACTTGAGCATCACAATCATGTTCTATTTCAAAAATTTGTTAGACAAAATAGAACAAATCATGCACACTTGGCAAAATAGGGTTTTCTCTATCAAGATGTTTTAATTATACCACTTTAGGCTTGATTAAACCTCTACACATGTTAGAACAAGTTAAAACACCTTTCAACGTGAAATCTAAAACTTGGCAACTTTAAGAAAATGATTAAGGCATTCTTTAGTTGACCCATTATTCCCCATCTATACTTTGATTTACATTGACCCTTGTTATCCATTTTAAGCCTTATAAAAATATTCCTTAGATAGCATAAATAGTCTTTCCTTCTTTAACCTGTAACCCTTATTATAACTATATAGCCTAAATGATCTTTTAACTCCCCTATCAAAGATAGGGCATAACCATATGGCCTAAAGACATGGTCGTGCACCTTAACAGCTTAAGAAGGGCAGAGGAGATCCAAAATGCATGACCTCAAAGCATGGTTGTACGTCTTGGAGGGTTAGAATAGCTAAGGAGAGATTACAAAAATGCATGACTATGTTACAATGGAGCACAACCATACATTGTATAAAAGTAAGAATCACAAGTCGATTTTGCTAAGGATTTTCTTCCTTTTTTAGGCATACAAGCTTCTTTTATAAAGGCATGGTTTGAGCATTATTTAAAGAGAGAAATAAGGCAAAATGAGAGGAGGAGGGATCAACCTAAACGAGAGAACAATGCTTAAACAAAGTATTAAAGGTTCCATTAAAGGAGTTGACAAGAGAGATGGTGTGAGCAATCAAGGAAGATCAAGAAAAGTTCATGGCTACTCTTGGAGCTGATTTGATTATTTTGTTTTCTTCTTTCTTGCTTCTTATGAACTAAATTTCTTTTGGCTAGGGTTGTAAATGGATCTTATGCGACTTATATTCATTTTTCTTAATCTAAGTCTTTTTGCTTTCATTCATTATTTGTGCTAGCAATTATTAAGTGCTTCATGTTTAATTAATTGGCAATTGATCATCTTAGTTTTGTGAATCAATTATCGAGAGATGCTTTTCATAGAATAGATCCTTCAACAATTCCCTTGTTTAGTTATGAGTTAAGAAACCTTAACGAATCAGTGTTATCCTTAGAGTCTTACTTTGTAAGGCAACTACATGATGTCTAGCTTTTGAGTTGAGGAACTTTTAGTTTAATATGCTCTTGTATGTCCATTTCTACTCGAGAGGGATTAATTAATCACCATAATGACTCGATGTAGCATATGATGCATGAACCTATTAGATAAGGATTAGAAAACTATTAGAAGGTCACTAAGTGAAGTTGAACCTCTATCTACTTTTACTTATTGATTATCTCTTATTACTACAAGTGTTTATTTTATTTTCTTATTTATAATTTTAATTAGTGTTTATTCTATTCTTTTGTTTGCAATTTTAATTATCATCCATTAAACTATGCACTCATAGTTTAAAGGTTTTTCATATAGCACAAACTCGTCATCAATAAAATAATCAAAATTTTATGGAATTGAAGATTTATTGGTTTTATATTTATATTCCATGGTTTTTTTTTATTTTATTTTAACCAAATGTGCATTAGCTAAAGTTACTACAGAGAAAATAAGGGTTGTAAGATGAGTTGAATCACAATTCATAAAAACAAAATGCTAATCAATCCATTATATCATAAATCAGAACCATGTGAAGGATGAAAACATATATATTTTAATAATAAAAGATACAATTTTAATTCAAACCTAATTCGTTTAAGTTGGAATATAAATTAATAAAACTATGTCACAAGCAGTTGGCTTATCTTTTAGCTTAAGTTTTATGTTTTCTCATTGTCACATAAATATATAAATAATATACTATTTTAAGCCTTTAATAATACTTTAAGATTATACTTTGAATATAATAATGACTTTATTTTCTTTTCTACATGTTAATCAAAAGAATTATATTAATGAGAAATGAATTACAACTTAAACTGTAAAATAGATAAATAAAAAATACTTCAAATTCTACAATAATATTTAGTGGTGATACCTAATAACCTATCTATTTGTTTCAAAATCATTTCAAAAGAATAATTTGAATTTAAATTCTTTTAAGTTACTATTGTAACTATAAGTTCATATTACAAAATAAAGAGTTTAAATTCTTCAAAAATAGGACAAACTTGAAAATGTATAATTTTGTTATGTAAATATAGCAAATAAACAAAAGAAAAAAATGAACCTTCAATTACCTAGTAGAGAAGTAAGAGTGAACAAATCCAATTTATATCAATAGATACAAAGTATGCTGCAAGTTATTAGACTTGGATTTCCAAATACCTTTTTTAAATCCTAATTAGACATAAAAATTTTAAACCTTGAGTGATTTGTAAAAAAAAACAAGGAGAAAGAAATTTACTAATTCAATACTCTTCAAAAAAGAAATTTGAACAGGTTTGGCTTTTAATTTGACCTTGCTTCAGTTGGAGATGCTTTTAAAAAAAAAATTTGAAGAATAATTCTGAGATGAATTAATGGCAGTAAGTAAGGTTAAATGATGACAAATGAAGTTTAGATAAACACTAACCAGGGATAAACAATAGATTGAGAGAAATAATAAATTCCATAGACAAGGAGATAGGGTTTAAAAATATAATAAGATGAGAATAGACGAGAAGATGAGAGGAAAAGAGAGATGGATAAAGAGAGGTGTTAGAAGAAATGAGAGTGGTGCTAAATGAGAAAGGGCAAATAGTGTTATGCAATTAGCATTAAGATTAGTAATATGAACATACTAACAAAATGCATTATTTTACAAATCAATTTTTCTTGTTTTAAGTTTTTACAACTCTTGCTAGATAATTGAACTGATCAAAAGCTAAAATTTTCGAAATTTTTTGAACTAAACTAACCTACTATATGAACCAATATCATACGTTCTAGCTTTATTATAGCTAAAGACTGTTATATTTTATTTATTAGTGAGAAGAATAAATTGAAAACATTTCTTACAAGCTAATGCCGATGAGTTTCTTTGAAAACTGATATATGGACAAGCTTATAGAATATGGGGTATTTGAGTTTAATAGCTCATCTTATAGATAAGGATGGAATAGGTATAAGAAAATTCTTAATTTTATGTCATTAAGAGCCATAAAAAAGTTGATATGGAAAATGTTATTTATAGTTGTATGAAGGAGTAGGGTTTTTTTAAGGTCGTGTGTATAACTATTGACAACACATAACAATGATTTAATAGCAATTCAATTGAAGAGAAGACTTGTGAAAAATGGCGATTTTGTGTTTGATGGAGAAACATGTTACATAAGATATTTGGCCCATATTCTCCAATTGATAGTGAAGGATGGACTTGAAATGGTTTAAGGCTCCATCAAGAGATTAAGAGTAATGGTGAAGTATATTAAGAGTCATCCTAAAAAGAGGGATGTCTTTAAGAAAACAATTGATATGGTAGGCATTAAATCACTCTCTTCCCTAATTAGATTATCCTACAAGGTGAAATTCAACATTTCTCATATTGGAATCTATCTTGAACTACTAAAAAGCATTAGAGAGGCTAAGGGACATAGATATAAAATAACTGATAAAGTTGGGAGGATATTCCAAATAATAATTAATTGAAAAAAAATTATTTGTGTAAATTATTAAGCAATTTTTTATGAAGCTACTTATAAGCTATCTAGTCTTTTTATTGTATATCTAGTTTATATTTTTCTAGATGTTGTCAAAATTTTAGAAGAATAGACCAATTGCCAAAGGGAAAACAACAATGACTTAAAAGATATGGCTACCTAAATGAGAGTAAATTTGATAAATTCTAGCTAGATAAAATAAATGTGGTGATATTTGTAGCCATTTTGTTAGACTCTAGATATAAGCTAAAATATCCAAAATACAAATATATTATTTCCTATGGGGAGGTTTAGATTGAGAAATTGGTTTAGAGAACATTAAAGGCATTGAATACTATCATTAATAAGTATAAGGTTGGTAATGAATAATCTAGCCATTAGGACTTTGTTATGGCTAATAACATTAAAGTAAATATAGTGAAAAATCAAAATTTTAGTAAGAAATTTGCTAATCCATGAAGCACTATGATTACATAACATGATTAAACAAAAATACTAAGTGTTTGACCCAAATTATTTGCAGACAATCTCTGATGGTATCCACTCAAATGTTGAAAAGAGAATCTCAAACACCACTTAAACAAAGCTAGTTATGTTTTGGGAGAGGAAAGGTCTTAAATAATCATAATTAGAATACATAAAGGGTGTCATCATATGACTTCTCCATAAGGTTAGCCACTATTGTTTTTTATTTAAAAGAAACACCAAAAAAATCCTAATCATATTACAATAATTTGGCCTATATGGATAAATCGTAAATTGATCTTTATAACCTATATTTAAGTTCCTAATACTAAAAAGTTACCTTTTAATTGAGTCCTCACTTAATCCATTTTAATCTTTTTTCAATGTTACCTTTTAATTGAGTCCTCATTTAATCCATTTTAATCTCTTTTCAATGTTTTTATTTATGTGACCTTTTAGGCTTCATTACTTATTGACATTAAATATGAGTTTTAATTCTAAATTAACAAGTTTACAGTCTATGATGAATTAAATCTAATTTAATTTATCATTAATTCATAAATTAATTAACTCATATTTAAAGATCATGTTTGGCACTTAGCCTACATGTTGTGACCACTCAATAGTTAAAGATATTCAAAGTGGTTTGCTTATATACCTTAGCAAAATGGTTAGTAATGCAATTCAGTCATTTCATTGGAGATGCACTAATCAAATATAGAGTATAAATTTATGCCTACTTTATATGAGTTTAATCGTGTTTATTTCCTTCATCAGCCACTAACAGGATCAACTTGGAAGACAATCTTCTTGCTATTATTACGTTCTAGCCAGAGATTTCATGGTTAATACTGGAAGGAAAAAATGAGACCTACTCTAAATGTCGTGGCCAATCAATCATCTCTTGAAGAGTCATTATCTTAATCAAGTTCATATGATACACAAAATACATCTTATAAGCAATCCATGGGTAGGATAATCAAAGTATAGGAATTCTTTGACAAAATACTATAGTATTCTCAAGTCAAAGGACTAGTTACACACCATTTATAAGAACAAACCATAGACACACAAACATGATCCCATATGGCTATTTTTAACGAGTTGTTCAGTGAACTTCTTCTCTAACAAGTACCTACATATATGTGTCAAATATTTCACACACTTCTATTTATAGGATTAATAGCTTCCTTGATCATCATGGAAAGAACATACATGTATCTATCTTTATGGCATTGTCAATGTCCAATCTAGTATAAGAAATATTTATGAATGATACTTTGATATAATATATATATCTTAAGTTATCCTTGCAAAATATGTACATTATATGAACTTCATCTTAAGTATTATCTAAATAGATTATTATATACACTAAAACGCAAAATAAAAACATTTTTCCTAGATAACAGTAAAAGTCATAGTAGACACACTGTTCCTTTAACAATAAAAGTCAGGTAATTATGGGCTTCAATGATAACATTATATATTAAGTTGCTTTAATTTTAATTTTATTTAATAAAATTATTTATACAATATTTTTATAAGAGATTTAGCTACAAAAATTTATAAAAATTTAAACTTTTGATGTCATAATTTAATGTCACATTTAAAATGAAAAAAAAAAATTGTTCCATTAACAATAAAAGTCACAGCAGACACTTCCTCTAATAGTGAAAGTCATGTAATTATGGGTTTCAATTCATAACATTATATTTGGCTGTTTTAATTTGAATTTTATTTAATAAAATTATCTATATAGTATTTTTATAAGAGATTTAACCTCAAAATTTATAAGAATTTAAAATTTTGATGCAATAATTTAATATCACATTTTTATAGTTTATAAATTGTATTAAAGAAATTTACTTAGTTATTATATGATAATATCACAAATATTCTACAAAAAATAATAATAAGATTTCATTATAAAAATTTTGAAAATGAAATATTTATTATGATACTAATTAAAGTTTAGTGTTTGAATTGAAACTAGTAATAAACGTAATAGTCATAAATATGTTTAAACTTAGAATTCACATAAAATAATCACAATAAATAAATTTTCTTGAATTATTATTATGTTTTTATATGCCATGATCAATTTTCTTATACTAATTAGATTTTGAATTCAAATATATAATCTCACAAATTTAAAGATTTTCTAATATCATTAAACTAAAACTCATTTATATTATAATCATATTTCAATATTAAAGAAAATATTTCACATAAAGCATGAATACTTTAAGCTTGTTAAATAACTATTATTACACCAGTATAATGTATGAAAGATGAAAAAAAATCTTTTATGATAAATATTATCTACTACATGAGTTGTCAATATATATTTGGCTCAAAGACATCTACTAATATTAGCATGGGTAGAGTGGTATCAATTATGCCAGTAGTGTTTTTAGTGGTGGTGCTAAAAATAACTATATTGATGATTTTTTAGAAATTGAAATTCAAGAGTCCTTAGTTTGTAAGATTGAAGTGGATAAATATTAGAAGGAAAGTAACAAGAAGTATATTAATGATCTAAATCTACTTTTTATGATGGAAGGTGAACTCTACAAGGTTTGGTACACTATTTGAGGTTTCTAAGGAGGTGTTGGCAATCCAAGCATCCATAAATAGCACTTGAACATGCATGCAGTAAGGAGAAGAACCTTAGATTAGTATAGGAGTTATTTACTATCCATCATTGTTGAAGTTTTGATATACTATCAAGATGATATACTATCAAGATTGGCTAAGGACATCGAACAAGTTAATAATGCTGGAAGAGATAATAGAAGAACTTGAAAAGTTTGAAATAAGTTACATTTTATAGCATTTACATTGCATTTATGTTTTCTACCTTTAAATATTTAATTATTGGCATAAAATTAAGATTTATGATTTTTTTATTCTTTTTTGAAATGAGGTTTAAACAGGCCTTCAACATTGCGGGCAGGGCCAAATAGGCCCTTTTGACCTTTTATAGCCATTTAAGCCTAATATTTACCAAAATCAACTCATGTAAGTCATTTTTTACTTTAATTGTGCAAAATTACACTCCACTAAAACCAACATTTGGTTCTGCCTGCAAAGTTTAAAGCCTCTTTGAACCTTACTTTTTTTGTTTTTTTCACTTCTGTAGAAATTAGTTAGGACTTAAAAATTATTCATTCTATATTGGTAAAATGGAATTTGGATTATTGACTTGCTAAGTGATTCTTAATTCAGGTAGTTAATTCATTCTATACTTTTGCATATTTTATATTGCTTTGCTTTGCTTCTATTAACTTGCTTTTTGTTTATTTATTATTTATGCTAGTGATGGATTCTTAACTTCCTAAGTTGGATATGAGTTTCTAAATTGTTTTGCTAATGTTGTTAACAAAATAAAATAGTTATGAAGAAGAAAGTTGAATGTTGAATAATTCTTCATTTCTACTATCATTTGTCATCTGTTATTTCTTTGTTATCGAATTATTTTATTTCTTTGTAAATATGGTGAAAGACTTTGTCACTTAATTACCTTGTTATTTAGTTTTTCTCAAATTTGAATATTAAACCTATAAATGTTAACTTTAGTTATTATAATTTGTTAATTTTGTTGTTTGTTTTTTTTGGATAAATGTAAATGATTATGAAATTGCTTATTATTGTGTATTAGAGTTTATGAAAGTTAGAATAAAAAAAACTGATTTTTTTTTTTATTTTGAATAGATTTTTATGAGTATTTTGTACATTATAATGAAAAAAAAATTGATTTCAACTCATTTGACATAAAAATGAAATTAAACCACATAAAAAAAAATCGATGTTAACAGTTTTGATGCTCTCTGTCTCACTCGATTTAATATCAACTCTTCTAAAGATAAAGAATCGATTTTTGGTCTCATAATTTTCACTTAGACCCAATAGTGTTTAGCCTTAATAAGGAGGCAGCAAACTTTTTGTTTAATTAATATGTATATATTTAATTAAAGGATTAATGCTAATTTAAATCTAAATCTTTACATGTCAATGCGATTTAGATCAAAATCTTAAAAATTATCAAAATAGGCTAAAATTATAAAACTGAGTGTAATATTAACCCAACTCATATTTTGATCAAAATTAAAATAGTGTATAGATTAGAATCATAAATTACATAAATATAAAAGAATTTCAATCAAATTTCACTATCTTTGATACAAAATTCACAAAAATTACACAAATTTTATTATAAATTACACCATAAATATATAAATTATTAATATTGCATTTAATTGTATGATTTTGACTATTTTAATAATTTTTAAAGTTTTAACAATATCATAATAATACCCATATATTTGAATTTAAATTGTTATTAAGCAAATATATATATATATATATATATATTTGCTTAATAACAATTTAAATTCAAATATATGGGTATT